>BGPR01005517.1:0-71324 GCA_013235015.1 Araneus ventricosus | reverse complement strand
TACACTAGTCTCAACGACCCTACTACTTATGACATAAAATATTCTACTAAGCCAGATTTAAGTAAAATACATATTTCTGTATGTGGTGCTTATATGAAAGTTGCAGATTCTCGAAGAAGAAAATTGGATCCTAAATCGAAAAAGATGATTTTCATCGGACATTCATGCGATATAGAGTCATGGATCCTGTGACAATAAGAGTTACCGTTTCAAGAAACTTTCGTTTTGATGAAAAGGAAATAATTAGATAATTTATCTATGACTCCGAATGTTGAAAAGCTAGAAGACACTTCTGATTTAGGGAAAGATATGGAAGGAAACGAGACTGAAATGGGTATCAAACTAGAAGGAACTGAAAGAGCAATAGAGATGATGAGTATCGAGAATTTAGAAGTTCTCGAAGAGAAGGAAAGCCTCCAGTGAAATATTCATTTAATGAAGCTTTACCTGCAACACATGAAGAGTTAACTTACGATAACATTAAATTTCTCCCAGAAGAAGAGCAGTCTAGTTGGGAGTGTGCAATGGATGAAGAAATGCTTTCAATGAAGACAGAAAAAGTTTTCGACTTAGTTGTTACCTAAAAAGAAAATCAGCCTATTACCTGCAAAAGGACTTTTTAAAAGAAAAAGAGATGGGAAATACAAGGCTTGATTAGTGGCTCTTGGGTTTTGCAGAAAGAGGGAGTGGACTACTCGAAAACTTTTTCTCCAGTCATCTGTATGCCATCCTTAAGACTGATATTAGTCCTCACCCCTCAAAAAATTTACATTACATCACTGGAGATTTGTATGAAGTAGTGTATACTAGTCAACCCCAAGACTATGATGATGGGACAGGAAGAGTGTGCAAACTAATGGTCTCAAACGAACTCCAAGATAGTGATTTCAAAAATTCAAGCAATTTATAAACAAACTGACATTTAAGCAGTCTTTTTCTGATCCATGAGTTTTCAATTGGAAAGAAAAAGGTAGAAAGATTAGCTCATTTGTTTGTAAGTCTATTTATTGATTACCTGGGTCTGGCCCAGTTGAATTGGAAACTGACATCAATCTTTTGTAAAATGAATTCGAGATATCGAAATATGGACCTGCAACTGAATTTCTAGGAATAAGACTGATGTTTTTGCCACCAGAGTTACAACTTAATCAAGAAGATTATATCAATAAAATGCTAAAACGTTTCAATATAAATGACAGGATGACTGAAACCCTTTTCTACAGCACTTAATTCGAAATCTACTCAAGCAGATTTCGCAAATTGTGAACCGTTTGAAGGACATTTCCGTGAATTGATTGGTTCTTTACTGTACCTTGCTGTAACGACAAGAACAGATAATTTATTTTCAGTGAACTTTCTGAGACAGCTTCAGGAAAATTCCACTGTTTCTGCCTGTACTGGACTCAAAACGATCTTGACGTATTTAACCTTCAGTCTGGAGGAACACTCAGAGTTTCCAGCAGGAGGGAGCGGTCTAAACGACACCTGCCTCCTGGAGGAGAGGGCGGTCGTTTAGACCCCTCATTTTATACTTACGTTTCCTCATATTAAATAAAAAACGAAAAATACGAAAGGTTTGCCACGCATAAAACGATAAACTTTTTTCAACCAATAAAATTGTCATGATAATAACATCAATTATTGATAAGAGAACAGTTATCAATTATAACTATTGCCCCACCATATAAAAATAAAATATTGTAAAAAATAGAAGAAATCACAAAATCAGACTAGAAAATCATCTTTGACTCACAAATAAAAGGAAATAATAGCAAAAATTTTATAAAACTTGGAAAAATATTTAGACATAAAATAATTTTTTCAAATTAAATTTCAAACGATATTTTAAATGTATTAATTAACTTCAGAAAAGAATGGACAAATCACTCATCACAGCATTGCATTCAGACCTCGCTATTCTAGCAAATCTCTGATAATATTCTTAACACTCTTAACTCTTACACGCTGATTAGTTTCCTTTGAAGACCATTCAAGATCATTATTCCCTAAGCAAGTTATGGGAATTTCCATGAGAATGTCAGAATTTAACCCCCTGAACGTGGATTTAAAAAACAATAACTATCTAGATGCATCGTTTGCAAATGTGTTCAAATACCGTTGAGACAAGCGAGTTGTTATTTATATGCACAGTGTTATTACTATAATATGATCCAAAGCTATACAACTACTTATTAAACACTTTAGCTGTGAAAATCGCAGTGAAGCAGAAATTAGACTTGCCTCTAACCCGCGGGAGAAGCAGTCAGAGGGTTCAGATTGAGGAGCTAAAATAGCGAGGAGGGAAATAATTTTGCTCATCACTCGCAAAATGTTCAAGTTTACTCTCTGATACAATGTAATCATGGTCTTCTTTATCGTCTCCCTTACTTTTCTTGACAAAATCTTCGAAAGCATGATAATCACGTGAATTACAATTGCTGGCACCTGTTTCAGGACTGAAGGTAGGAACAGGCAATCCATTATTTGGAGATTCTGCATTATTGAGGGGTTGGGAGGGGAAGAAAGGATAAGGGAAGGTAAATGGTTGTTGGTGTCAACTTCGAGGAGATAATCATAATCAATCGTATCTGTGTCACTTCCATCATCAGTTGCCAAATAATAAGGATTTGCGTCAGAATCATCAATGTCAACCTGATCTCTAATAGATCGAAGGGATTCTGTTTTTGAACGCCCTGATTTTAACTCCTACACCACCTTTCTTCATAAAATTCCTCTCCATCACTGTCACACAATACTGATCGGAGCTAGTCATCGAAATTAGAATCATTAGGGCCAATAATTTTCGTGCCATCGATGTAAGCAAAGCGCATGAAGGAGGGAGCGGTCTGAACGTACCCCTCCGTCGCTGGGTGGGATCGGTCTAACCAAGATAGCAATTTTAGTTTGCAGCAAGCTTGCCACAAATTTGTCATGACAAGAGTGCAAGCTTGCAGAAAGTTAACGAAAGCTTCGAAGTCACCATGAAACGAACTTGCAGCAAGCTTGCCACAAGCTTGTCGTGCAAACTCATTGCAAATTATAGCAAAAACAGAGTATGAACCCAACCCGGGATAGAACTCGCGACCTACCGCTTAATAGCCAAACGTCGATACCACTCGGCCAGCTGAACTACGAGAGGAGAAGATAGATTTCGCTAATACATCGTTCGATTCTATTCGTATACGATTTATTTTAAACTTTTTTCTTGATTTCATTAATTTTTTGAGTTGAGAATGTGATTTGAAGTCAAAGAGAGAGCGATTTTTGCTAATAACTACGTTTTGTTAGTAGAATAAATTATGAAATTAGAGTTCAAAAGTAATTACTTTAAAATGGGACAAAATGTATAAGTTTATTTTTCAACAAACATTGACTATTTTTTCGGTTTAATTTTGTTTATAAACGCTAAAATGTCAACATTAAGAAATGGCGATATATTTTTCTTTAAAGTGCGAGTTTTATATTTAGTAAAAAGATGGAAAATGTTTCAAAAATTTTTTTTATAAAAAAGTTATTTTTTTCACAAATTATCATTGATTTATTGAATTAATAAAAAGAAGGGCAATCTAGAAGATGCCATTAAAAATCGGATGTTTTTTTAAAACAGAGACAAAGATAATTATCTCTTTATTGTGCTATCTTTGCAGGAAGCTTGTTTTGCAAACTTGCAGAAAGTTTGATTTGCAAGGGAGGTGGCGCTATTTGTCACGCAGAACTTGTAGCAAATGCGTTGCAAGTGAGGGTGGCGCTAGTTGTCACAGCGAACTTGCTACAAGTTCGTTTCAAGTTTGACGCGTCAAATTTTGCCATGACAAGGG
This sequence comes from Araneus ventricosus, assembly GCA_013235015.1. Taxonomy (NCBI): domain Eukaryota; kingdom Metazoa; phylum Arthropoda; class Arachnida; order Araneae; family Araneidae; genus Araneus; species Araneus ventricosus. The sequence continues at coordinate 67,506 of BGPR01005517.1, read as the reverse complement.
AATATCAAGTCAAAATCAAACTTGCTGCAAACTTACGTGCTATCTGGGAAAGTACTGCGAGAATTATCAAATGAGGCACTAATTCGTAGGGGTGCGAGGCAGGGGGTCAGCGGAAATTGTAGATTATTTCTCTTCGGTATAGATGAGGGTACTGAACATATACGTATGCATAACGAAACCCTACCCTCCCATCCTCCAGTCCAAAATCTGGCGAGCAGTCTAAACGACGTCCCTCCGGACTGAAGGTTAAAGGGTACTAAGAATTTCAAATTAGTGTATAAAAAGTTGTATAATCCTGACTTTGATATTAATTTATATGTTGATGCACTTTGGGCTTCTGACACTATTCGTAGAAAATCTATGTCTAGTTATGTACTTATGTTTTGTAACCGTCCTATTTTATGGTGTCGTAAAAAGCAAAATTGCATATTTCTTTCTTCCACAGAAGCTGAAATAATTGCTTTAAGTAAAACTGTGAAAGATCTCTTATTTTATAAATATGTTATATGTGAAATTTCTCTTATTAATAATGTTTCAACATTTGAACGTAATCAGATAAAAAATCTGGAACTACTGAAACTGTTATTAATGAAAATATGTGTGTATGATTGGAGCATTTAGATGAAAAACTCGCATTCGTAAGAGAAACTTTAATTAATGATTGTATTAGTATTAAATATTTGTGTACTGACTATCAAATTGATGATCTTTTGACAAAAAGCTTATCTAAATGTAAATTGTATAAATTTCTATACGCGCGATTAAGGGGAATTGTTATGATTTAATAATCAATCTGTAATCGGGCATCCATCCCTATTAGCAGAAGATATTCTCCGATATCTCTACGTTGTTGCTACGGTATTCTGAATACCGCGCAACATCGTAGAGATATCGCATGAATATTCTAGGGTATCTTGTGCTGATAAGGATAATTCACTCACTTCCTGTTTCACTCTCTTTTATGTGTTATGATCTGCTTTTTAGTCCACAGCTTAACTTAGATGCCCGAGAATACTCGTGCATCCAATTATCGTATTTTTAATCTTAAAAATAAAATTTAATCATTTAGTTTTACAATTTTACACAAAAATCACGTAGAATCTATAAACATCTCAAGTATTATATGCCTTCTAAGGTGAATGAAAACGACAACCCCTTTCTAAAACAGAAGGGAGCATCTTATTAAAATTTCAACGAAAATTATTATTAAGTCAAGTGGTTACTCTGATTGGTTTGATCTCTACTTGAAATGTACATATCTCTCTTTTTTGTAAATAATAAATTATTCTTTCTCTTGCTTTTGTCCACGGCTGGTGAATTACTTCAACAATTAGAAGACAGACTCACATTTTTACAAAAAATTAAATTACCTTATACTTCACCAGGAACGATAACAAATAGTTTTTTTAGGTCTCCTGTGAAATTAGTATTTTGTAACTTATCCCCTTTCTGCAGTTAGTGATTCATATAAAGTGTGCCCAAATGAAAAGTAGAGTATGGTTATTTCTAAAAATCTATTTTAATCAAGTTCTTATGTATAATTGCCATTGCGGCACTTATTCTGGTCATCCCTTACCCACACTTAGGTAAGGAGTTTAGTTTAGTTAAATTAACATCCCGTTTTGAAGCAACACGAGGGGTATTTTGAGACGGACCCCGTAACTTTGAACCGTGGTCAGATGACGAAGACGACACCTGAGCTGGCACCCCCTCTCCAAACTTCCATACCACACCAGCAGAAGGGCATTTGACCCTATATAGGATCTAACTTGCAGCAGGCCCAATACAAGAAGAGTATTCAGTAAAATCGGGTTTGGAACCTTCCGTCTCTGAGGCCGACTCCTTACCACTTGGTTACTGTGGCCTCTTGATAAGGAGCGAATGGACTGAGCGTAGAAATTCCTGGTTCGCTGACGGATCCATATCCATTTCCTTATCATAGGTGGACAGTTGACCTTTCAGTGACCTTCAAAGAGTAAAAGATATAAGAGTCCCATGGGCATATATCGGAACTAAGTAGACATAGAAGATTTCCCATAGAAACTTTGCTAGCAGGACTTTAGTCATCTTAGCCGCACGTTCCCTAGTATTATCCTAAAGCAGCACTATGCTTTTCAAAAGATTTCTTCTACGCCTGTTTTTGAGATAATGCTTATGCCTCCGCAACGTCTTACAGTACCGTGTAGCGCAAACCGTTTCTTCCCGTTCCACCGATGAGTAGAGGTTATCTTCGTCGAAAAAGAAACTGAGCGTCACTTTCCTGGCTTCAGACCAGTGACGAGCATTTATTCTAGTTTTTCATAACTAGATTTTTAATGCTTTCTCTAAAGGCCCTGGACACAACGATCTTTTTTAGACGTGGTTTACCAGGATGTTACCACTCTATGCTTTATGGAGAATACAGTAACCCAACGGTTTGCAGTCTATGGGCCGCGGATAGTATATTATTGGACCATGGAACGCTAATCAAGAGTCGAAGTCAGCGGAGCTTCAAGAGTCTTCATTCGTTTCTTGCTTTGTAAAACAATATATCTTTAATCTTTTTACAATAAGCTTTACTAATTATTGAAATATATATATATATATGTAATAATCTCACTTAATTTTATTTCAAATTCTAATATTATATATTTTAAAATCTTAATGTATTCCAAAATCACTTTTCTAAAACTCCAGTTTCGTTCTATTTCCCGCTCTGGAGGTATATTAAATCGCGCGTTTTGACATATTTATTGCTAAAAGAATATTCTAATTGCTTCCACGCGCCAACATAAATCGCGAATTTTTTTTCGGACTTTTTACTAAAACACTTACGTAATATAATAAAAATAGCTAATATTCCCTTCACTTTTATCACGTGCCGATAGAAAATCATGACGGCGTCTCTTTCGCACCAGACTTTTTTCCCTGAAACGCCGACATAACTTATTAAAAATACCCAATATTCCCTTCACTTTGATCACGTGTCCATATGTTATTCTCTTATCCGAGAGAATACAGGAATTTTTCTGTGCACTTTCGCTTGTAACCTAAACAGAAATAGACGTATATTCACCACTCTCCTATTGATAATAAAAGAAGATGTAGTAAAAAAAACCAAACCAAATGCTTTAACTAAAAAACCTACTGAAATTTTTCACGCTTCAAAATTAAGAACTTTTTATCCCCCTGAAGAACTACAATTGAGTCACGAGTAAAAAGTATCTCTACACATACACAAAAATCGCTCTTTTTGTTCCCCTTTGTTAGGTTGACCCGCCGTTTACAGTCTAAATGTTTTTGTTTTCCTCGATGTTGTTGTGAAATGTTTTCACAATAAGAAATTGAACAAGTAGTTTTATGATTTGCAAGACAGGGTCAACCTCCCAACTCAGTTCACTTTTCTTCTTGGTTTCATCCTGAGCACTCTGTTTTCACATTTGAAGAAGCGAGTGCTCCTGGATGGAAGTAGGGAGAGAATTGGATTATTACCTCTGTCCTTGGTGGCTGAATGGGACTCTATAAACCCAAAGTCGCTAAGTTTCAAGTACTGAAAGACAATAACGATTACATTATATATATATATATATATATATATATATATATATATATATCCACGTATGTAGGTATAATCTCAATTCCGGCCTGAGCCACCAATTTTGTAGAAAAAGGGTTGTGATCACAGATCCCGGGCGAGGATCCAAAAATTTGTAGAAATTATTATGATTACGGCCTGAAGCCAAACATAAGTTGTAGAAAAGAGCATTATTTTATGGGCACTCTAGGGGTAATGCACCAAAGATAAAGAATGAGAAAACAGGAGTAAAAACTAAATTATTTATTAATTAAAACAACATAATATGAAATGAGAAAAGTATTTACACAGGTAATTATTTAGAGTTAGACAGGAAAGATTTAGGGTTGTTACTCTCTTAAGTTATCATCATACACATCGTTTAAACATTATTTAACAGTTAACAGCCATCGCCCATCGTCGCCGTGCTGACAGGGATGAAAACCCCGTAGCTCGTTGCCTATTGCTCACTTACCGCAAGACTGGTCCGTTCGATTTCAAAAAGTCGTCTCACGCAGATTCAAACATTACACTTGGTTTTAACGGAGAGCTTACACCTACGCATCACGTGATTACTGTGAGAAAGCGCGTGATCGCTATCTTTCTGCTGACAAATCAATTATTCAAATCAGCTTGTTCGGAAAGTGAGAAATTATTATTAGAAAGGAATTAAACTTATGCTTTTGAGATAGACTGGGAAAATACAATTTGTTAGACACCTTGTCATTGTATTCTTCGATATAGAAAAAGCATACGACCGTACATGGAGCTATGACACACTTTCTACACTTTTTAACTTTGGTTTCAGGGGAAACTTGTCTATCTTTTTAAGGAACTTTTTATCCTATCAAACGTTTCGAGTTCGTATGGCAAACTTTTATTCTAACCATTTTATTCAAGCTGAGGCTGTTCTGCAAGGAAGCGTCTTCAGAGTCACAATTTTTATTGTTCATCTTAATCAGATCCTTAATCAATTGCCATTTTCTGTTAATGGTAGCCTTTATACTGACGACCTTGATATATCATGCCAAGGAAGTAACATGCGTCGAATAGAACGACAGCTGCAACACGCAGTTAACAAGCTTTTAGATTGGTGTGATAACAAAGGACATGCTATCTTCCATGAGAAAAGTCGGTGCGTCCATTTTTTCAGGAAAAGGAATAAACATTTAGATCCCGTTATTAACATTCGAGACGTTGCTTTTCTGTGGTGAATGAAATGCGGTTTTGAGGGACTCTTTTCGAACGGAAACTCACTTCCTTCCGCATATTTTATACTTGCGGAAGAGGTGTGAGAGATCCTGAAATATTCTTAAGTTGCTCTCCAAAACATCCATTGGAGCAGATCGAACCTTCCAACTCCGCATTTATCAGGCAGTCATTCTTTCCCACATCGATTACGGATGCATGGTGTATGGCTCCGTCCAACCTACTGACGTGAGGCGATTGGACACCATCTGCCACTCTGCTCTACAATTTGCTCAGATAATTTTCGTACTTCTCCAGAAGAAAGTCTCTATAATATTTCCCACCAGCCACAGCTACGGAGAGTTCCAAATTCGAAACCCGATTCCACCGAAGAACCGCCATGTAAGCGAGTCTGGTGCACGCTAAATCCGTCAGGGCCAAATGTCCTGCCGCTGGTGTGATGAGGAAGTTTAGAAAGGATGGTGCCATCTCAGGTGTCGTCATCGACATCTAACCGCAGTTCAAAATAACGAGGTCGGTCCCAAAATATCCCCTGTGTTGTTTCAGAACGGGACGTAAAATAACTAAACTAAACCTTTTGTTTTCCTCCCTGGGATATCCCAGAATTTTCGCTTCTGAACCCATTTACAGGATTCGATAAATCCGTAACTGCTCTGGTCGTCTTCCAACAGCTGTTTCATTATCATCGTTGCTAGTATTCGTCTTTTAGACCAATTTTCACAGATGGTTCCAAGTCGGATGGCCATGTTGGTAGTGTTAGGTTAAATGAGTGGGCAGAGGCGCAGGTGGAAGAATAAGACCAGGGATTATCAAACAAACATTTATTCAACACAGACACAGGACAAAAACATTAAGACAGTAATACGAGAACATCGCAGTTCGGCTACGGAACTTTGTGATCTGATGAGAAGTTAGACTCGCAGCCGCCTGCTACACGTACTTGGAGTCACGTGAGCATTGGCTGCATCCGGGTATTAACAGGTAGTGGCATAATTTGTCCTTCTAATACATTAAGCTACCGTTTACACAATTACTGTTCTGTATTTACTGCTCAGTTGATGCCGATTTTCTGTGCATTTCGGGAAATTTCTTCTTCCGTTTAGTGCAATTTTCTTATTTACGCTGATAGTAGGAGCTCTCTAGAAGCACTCTGCCACTATGACAATAAAATGCACCCAGTTCCCTTGGAAATATTGTTTATTTTACAGTTTCTTAAAAAATAAAAATATTATTTTCTGTTGGGTTCCGAGTTATGTGGGTATCCCTGGTAAGGAAGCGGCGGATTCTGCAACAAAATCTGCTCTTTCTTTTCTAACACAAGGACTCCCCTATTGTGACATTAAAAAGTTTTTAAATTGTCACCTTGTTTCTACTTGCCAGGAAAAAAGGGACCATCAGATTCAAATCAAATTGCATTCTGTCCAACCCTCCAATGGTCTATGGCCTATTTTTCCTATACGAGAGGCAGATGTTAAATTGACTCGCCTTCTTTTAGGACATTTACGGTTCACTCGTAAGCATCTCATCTTTGGAGAGAGGGCACCAGTGTGTCCCACGTCACACACATTTTACTGTCAATCACATTTTAATCGAATGCCCATTTTTAATTCTTATTGAGGTTATTATTTTAATTTATTGCCGATAACATTGCAAGACTTAGTGGGTGAAAAACACCACCCGAGCATTTTTAATATTTTAAAAGCTATTTGCTTTTTCACATGTATTTAATATTATTCTTATTGCTCTCTGCATTCTTTTAGATTATATTCAACATTTCTCTTTTTTAGATAAATTTTTACTTGCTCAATCAATTTTTTTAACATTTAACTTAATTTTAACCATACGCTTGGTGCAGTGTGGCCAAAAATGGCTCTTGCGTCAGAAAGCCCCAAACAACCAACTATACGTTTCTTACAGAGGACATTTCATTTTCTAAAAAAATGTTCAATTAACTGGTTATTTTTGTTTGAGCCAGTGATTTGTAACGAAAGACAACAACAGGACTTTCTCGTATACTTAAATCATACGGTACAATTTGTGTTGAGCTTCGTAATATGGTGAAGAGAATCTAGTATGTGTTTTGAACCCGTTCCCGTTGAATGATTGGATCCAAAATTTGATATATTTGTACAGTTTCACATTTAAACAACATAGGCGTGTTAAGATGGGAACATACAGAACTACAAAGTTTTAGCACATTTTATGCATTTAATATTCCTTTTGTGTTGACATTCTACACGTAAATCTCATAGGTTGGTAACAATAAAAGAAAATGTTGTGGGCAGGTACAGAAGCACTGGTATCAATGGTACGAACATGCTTCACATTGTCCAGTGGAAATGGAAAACCGCATGGATGCTGTCCCTATGACAATGGATAGTCACATAAAGATATTATTAACTACGCAAACACAACTTTAAGCTTTCATCTATATTATGTTCATTTTTTCCCTCCTCCTACTGTTTACAAGGAAGTTATAGTCATTTGTAACACGATAATCTATTGCGCTCCTCTGTGTTGTGCAAAAATGCGGGAAGCGAGATAGCGCTTTTCTTTATCAGTGGTTTACATACATGTAAGATGGTTAATTAGCCACGTTTAGTTAATTTAAATGAGGATAGATGGCAGCACGAGTCAGCTGCCAGTAAAGTACGTCAACGGAACACGCGCATGGGCGAGAAGCGTTCTGCAGGATGTTTAACCCTTTATAAGGCCATTTTTTCTAGTAGTGGTATAATAAAATAAATTTGGTATTGAGATTAATTTAAGAAAAGAAATTCATATAGATTATTGGATGGCATTATTTTTTGTTAATTAATTTTATTAATTAATAATTAATTACCAAGTCAAGGCACTTCGTTACGGTTTGAGATGTTCGAGTTTTTGTTTCATCGAAAAATTTGGCGAGAACTTACGCCAAACTTAAAAAATGCATTTAAAAATTGATGAATTTGGTGGGAAATATATTCACACAGCCTTAGAAAGGGTTAATCGTAGATAGAAGGTAGTTGTTATTCGAAGTAAGCAGACGTGTCTGCGCGATCGAGTGTCTTTTGATTATGCGTTATGCATGGCTGGGCGATGGCTTTTTGGCTTATAGTAATGATTAACTACTCTTATTTGCGTTTAAACCCCTTTCTTTAAGTTCCATCTGTCAATAGACCATTTGAATGTAAATAGAACTTGTGTGTAAAGATGATCAGGGCTTTTAATAAAGCAATGTAGTTTTTTACCGTTGAGAAACTATTTTCGAAACCAATCTTCCTAGACAGGTTAAGAGAAAAAAGACTCCTTTCCACCCAATGGTGTTTTCGGGCTGCCAGGATCCCTTTCCTATATACACCGCAATCATTTCCGCATTGTTGGTCCAAATTGACATCAACATAACTTGTGAAGCACTCAAACGGTCTTGTTTAGAATCAGAAGACAAAACCAAAAGAATCCTTGCAATTAGATATCAAAAATATTTTATTAAAAAACAGAAAATCACAAACTCGTAGCTATAAAAATATACAAAATAAATCATAAAATCAAGTGCAAAATTAAGATATGTACTTCAGATGCAAATTAATGCAAGTAGTCCTTAAGTTTGAAATCAAAATGACGATAATAAAGCTGCATGATTGTGTTTTCATAAAAAAAAAAAGACAACCCTTAAAATGCGACTGCATCAATGAAGTTTCCATTTTACTTCAGAAGAGGGCTGTCCTCTCTTGGTTCCATCTCCACAATTATCCCGATTGGTTGAATTAATCCTTGGGAGCCCAGGTCGAATTCCAAAGGAACCTTAGAAAGAAAATTCTTTCAGTCTACAGTTAATATAAAAATGCATGATTAATACGCTGAATGCCATAACTCAACCCGTGAGACTCCCCTTTCTATCTAATTAGGAGACCCCCTTCATTTCTAACTCTTAACTATATTAGAGGAGGGGGTCACCTAATAAGGCAGAAAGGGTGAGTCTGAAAGGCGAGAGTCGTGGCAATCCCGAAACTCACGTTAAACAAAAACAAAATGCGTAAAGAAAATAACTTATTTATATCACATTTTAAGCTACTTGGGTAGGTAGGCAATGTAGGCATCATGAAGTTAATTACTTTCTCATTTCAATATTTCCTTAAAGTAACAACCAAACGGAATTTTAGTCTTCTGTTTTATGATATGGTTAAGGTACTATATTAACGGGTTGATTCAAAATAACGTCAACGAAATGAATGGCAGATAAGGCGTACGGAAATAAGCATCTTAAAGGAATACTGGGTCGCAAACGCCTTCAGGAGCCGCCAGACACCCTTTAAGTTAATACATAATGCGAGGATGACAAATAAGAATAAATAAAACAAAAGAGCTGGGTAATATTTCTAGGGAGATTTGCCCCCAATTCTGAAATATCATATATACAAAACATTTTGACTCCATGTTAAAGTATTCGACTTCTAAGCATATAATATAAAATCAAAAAGTATCTAGAAGTTCTAGGATTTTTACAGGCAATTTTACTAACGTTACTAATGCATAAATGCCATGCAGTCTTTACTATTTATATATGAAAAAATATCATTGAAAATAATTTTTAAAGGTGATGTTCGAAATATTGAAGAAATCGAAATTTGGTGGAAACATCACGACTCCCAGAATGCCAATAGAATTCGATTGTCATTCATAATGGCGGAGGAAACAAAATTATAATGAAATAAATCACTAAATTAGCGCAACGATAACAAAGTAAATTGATTTCAACTGTACCTTTGTCTGAGGGCACCTGTTGATCTTGAAGTTGGCGACGACGTGAGCCAAGCACACTTTGACCTCCATGAGAGCGAACCTCATTCCTAGGCAGTTCCTGGGTCCGGCCCCAAATGGAAGATACGAATAAGGATCCCGCTGGGCCCTACGTTCTGGGGTAAATCTGTAAATGAAGAAGAATGAAGAGGCTGATAACATAATAAAGTGTGGCTTCTCAAGCGTCATTTGTTAAAAGAAATGAAAAAAATTATTTAAAAAACTTTTAAAAACACACTTTTATTAGTATACTTAACAGCAAGATTTTTTAAAAAATTATTTTCTACTTTTTAATAATGAGATATATTGTTTCTGAAACTTACAACAAAATGGAACCATTGGTACAGATTCAAAATTTAATTTAATCAATGATTAACTGATACACAAATATATAAAATTTCAAAACTCTAGCACATTTGGAAGTGAGTGAAAAATTTATTATAAATTACATCTTTATAAATATAAAACAAGCCAAGTGAAATAAAAGTACTTAGAAAGCTTTTGCTGCTGCATTTTTAGCAGAAGCAAATTAAGATATAAATGATCACTTAAGAGTTAAAGCAAAATAGTTGATTCAAATAAGTTAAATTTGCAGAAACGGATCCTGAACGTAACTATCAGTAAAAAAAGTATCAGTGAAATTTACATTAGTTAATATGTCAGTTATATGAGAAAAAAGGGGGTCATACGTTAGGGAACTTAATTCATCTCGCTTTGAAGAACAGCGAGATTAATGAATATCTTTAAGACAAGAATCGGATTTCTCCTTCAAGTGATAACTGCATATCTGAAAAAGGTAAATAACTCCATTATCTTCTTTGGCTCACAGTTGATTCTCTAAAAGAAAAAATTCTGGGGTGTCTGGAGAAATGAGGAACTGGATCTCTCCGTTTTTTTATGGTTCACTACAATAGACTTCTCGTTAAGGATGACCAGCTGTTAGATGATTACACGAGGATATTGTAGCTATCTTGCTACATGCATTGTGGTAAAAAAACACATCAACGACCCTTTGCATAACATAAGTGATTTCTGGAGCGACCAGTTGAAGAATGGGTATGTTCAGTGCACATGAATAATAGCTGAAGATTGCTATGTCCTTCGATCGAATCGGCGGGGTCCTCAGATCAAAAGGTGCCTCATTTTCAGAAGACATGAGGTTTGCTGATATTGTCATCGCCACAGTTTCGAAACTACATTGAGAATACTGTTGTTATTAGTTTAGTTATACATCAACGTCCATTTCGAAGCTCTACAAGGCATGTTTTCGGACGGAACTCGCAATTTTGAAATTTTTAATGAGCAAAACTCACCTGTCCGGGTCGAATTTCTCTGGTTCAGGCCAGTATTTAGGATCCCTCTGTACGGAAATTATTGGTATGGAAACAATCATTCCCTTTGGAATGGTGATTCCGGTGTCTCCTAATTTATAGTCTACTTCAGCGCAGCGTTCCAACCTAAAGAGAATGAGAGATTTTGCGATCAGAAGAACTGATACAGGCAGTATATTTGTATGCGATGGTTGACATGAAAACCATACTAAACCTAATTCTTCTGATTATACTTTTATTATTCAGTGCCTCAAACTTACACAATGGTTGGAGGGGGACTGACGAAAAGAGTTAAGTTAGGGCACATAATTTACACGCGAATTTTAGTGAATTAAAGACAGAATTTTGGATTTTGGAAAAGAGTCGTTTGAAAAAAAAGCATACATTAACGAATGTTGCTTTTATACATATTGATGCAAAATAGTTCAAATTAAAATAAAAGGGTTACATAAAACGGATTTATTTTGATGACGATGGCTTCATTAAATCTAACTCGTCCTGATGATTCAACGATTTTTTTTTCCTCACGTAATATTTTTCATAACAAGCTAATAAATTTTGCATACATTGTTTTGATTGTCTTCCAAATTTATAACCCTTTCTCAATTAAACCGAGACTCTTTGTCCTGCTTGCAATTGGCATTTACATTTCTGGTGGATCTGGTCAGAAATTTCGGCTTCTACAGCGGTGGTTTACTCATGCATCTCTGCCCACCGACTGTCAGCTTTTAAATATGAGTATTTAATAGCTCAAATGACATCATTACGATCAAAATCAATACGCAAGGGAAGGAAATCCGAAAACGAGTTCACGTAAGTTAAGATATTACTACGAGGTAGAGTCAATAAATTCCCGGAATGGTCGCCTACATTCACGCAGGTGCTCGTTGAAGGGAAAATATCTTTTTTGGAGGTTGGCAGCACTAATAAGGAAAACACACAGCTATCTGGAATTAATTTCCGATACTGTCGGCGTCAGCTGCAGATAATTTCCGACAAAGGGAATTTTTCATTCGTCGGATTTAAAACGTCGTCTTTAGAGCAGCGTGCAAATATCAAATTCTGCGTTTTGCTCGAGAAATCACCTTCTGAGCCGCTCGAGATGCTGAAGAAAGCATACGGAAACGATGCCTTGAAAAAAAACGGCTGTGTACGAGTGGCATAAGGGGAAAGTGGGTACGAGGCAAAGTGATGTTGGAGGGTTTTTTCGATTACGGTAGCGTTATTGACTACGAATTTATTCCTGAAGGCCAAACTATCAATAAAGAACTTTACCTGGAGATCCTTAAACGACTACGAGATGCAATCAGACGAAAATGACCTGAAAAATGAGCAACAAACGATTGGTTTCTTTTACACGACAATGCTCCACCACATCGCGCTGTGATTGTGAAAAAGTGCCTTGCCAGACACAGTGTTACCACTCTGGAACACCCTCCTTATTCTCCCGACCTAGCACCAGCGGATTTTTAACTATTTCCACGGTTGAAAATGAAATTAAAGGGACACCATTTCGTGGATTCAGATGAGGTGATGGAAAATGCGATGAAGCAACTGAAGGACCTCTCAAAAAATGGATTCCAGGAGTGCTTTGAAACGATTATACGAACGCTGGAAGAAGTGTGTGGATGCAGGAGGAAAGTACTTTGAAGGACAATAATGTAAAATTATTGTTCTATTTTTTAATAATTTGTAATTGACCTATTCCGGGAACTTTTTGACCCTACCTCGTATATAAGTAAGGTGACCAACCGTTCTCCTTTAGGAAGGATAGTCCTCCTTTTGTAAGTTCTGTCCTCCTTCGAAAAGTATACAATAAATCATGTTATAAATGTTTTTATTATTCATTTATCATATAATAGCGTATTCTGTATTATTATTACAATGAATAAAATCTTTCTTTAATTTACGATATTTTTTAATGTTCAATTTTCCTTCTTTTCATCGGAAAAAAGTTGGTCACCTTAGTACGAATTAGCAAATGTAGTAAACCATACCCTTCTCTTTCCATGCATTCGCAGACTTCAGTCTGGACAGCAAATAATTATACAATCGTAGGAACTCTTTTAGATGTTACGCAAAATACAAATTCCATTCATCATTAACTTCAGTTAAATGGATTTCATGAACTGAAAATGAGATTATTTCTGTTTCGTTCGTGTTTAGTTCTAAACTTTTATTCAATTATTTAATATATTTAAGTCGAGACTATTTTCACTAATTTGCTTATCCTTAGAAATGCAAATATAACAGTGGGAATGTGTGCAAGAGAAATTACAATAACTTAAATAAAACAAGAGTGAAATATAAATGGTTGAATTACTATTTACGACAAAGAATGATTAAAAATGTCAGAAAAAATTAAAAAAGGGAAGGCCAGTGGGAATGTTCTCCCCTCGACTTTTTAGGATACTTCCACAAATCCCATCGGGGGGAACGCGAGTACACGGCTGAGAAGCCGCCGGATAAGTACGCCGGTTTCTCGCTGCTCTGGTGGATATAGTAATGGTGGGGCTTGGATCCTCCCTCTAATGATAGTACGTACCACCTGTGGAAGGGGTCGGTGACGGCTACTAGGACTACGGCCTCAGAACTCGAGCTATTGCAGCGTTTGTCATTCAGCTTACCCGGATGCTTAGGCAGGGTGGGGTGATCCAGTTTTCTAATATACTTCCACATTTTGTACTTATATTGAGCTTATTTGTACTTATTTGAGAAGAAAATAGAAAATGCTTTCAGTGTCTGAATAATGCTTGAATATGCATTTTGCATCTTCCATTGAGAAACTGGGTCCAAAATTTGACACTGATCTACATTTTTGGTATTAAGATAATATACTAAATTTATGCAGCCCCGTTCTCGTCTGTTTGAGTTACCCCGTTCACATACGCATGAATAGACAAAGTCTATTGATTGATGTAAATGATTGATTTGGACAAAAATTTGATATGCATCGACAACTCTGGTAATAAAAACATATATTAAATTCTTCCGCCTAGCTTGTTGCATTTCTCTGTTATCGTGTCCACCCAGTGACGGCTCGTCCATAAGAGCTGCAAAGCTGCAGTCCCCCTTGTAATTATTTTAAAAGATTGTAATTTGTTTTTATTCTAATTGGCTGACTTTTGCACTTTGAGAATTCAGTGATCAACGAAAATGGCAAAAAAGTAATAAAAAATGTAAAAGGAAGATGGAAAATCAATCAAGAATTAACAGAGAGACAGACCAGAGCTGCAAAAAGTTTTGCCCCTCCTACGGATCCGAAATTAACGCGGAAGTGGGAGAAAAGCATCCCTTTCTCTGCTTAAAATTGCAGCATTTTTCCCAGCTCACGATTGGCGCGACTTACTCATCTGGCTTTTTTTTTTTTTGCTTTTCCTCAGCAGTTAAAGTAGTTTTTTTTTCAAATCCAATTCTGGAGGAGTTGTGATTTTTTGCTTCTTTATGTTTTTTCGAGTGCTGATTACGAATCTGATGTTTGTCACCAATAATTTGTGTTGGAATTTTAGTTATAGCCAAAAACATGCAAAAAAAATTCCCAGTTTTTCTGTTTGTAACTCAAAAGCTATCAATTTTTAGTATATCATAATTATATACCAAAATAATCAACACAAAATTAACTACAACTTAGGTCAATACAACGTTTGCAGCATTGCTGGTTTCTGAGCTGAACGAGCCGCCGCTGTGTCCACTTGCTTATGGATGGGCAAACGTACAGCCTTCCCTTTGACGTATTTCTTCCTAAATTTGAGAGAAATCTGGGATTTTTTGTATTAAGACCACATGCCAAATTTCATGCTGCTTTTTTGAGTTATCGTGTCACACACAGACATAATCATAAAAATGTTTTGTGTTTCGGAATCACGGAGATCTGAAACGTAAATATTCATAAAAATCTCGACTATGAAGTTTTCGACGGTTACAATGCTTCCGCTTACTGCACTCTGTATGCATGAAATTGAAAGAAAGACTAGCAAGTAGTTAGTTGTGTTTGTAATTCTATAAAGAACATCTACTTATAATGTTTTTTCTTAATCTAATTTTATTTTACACCTATGTTCACGGATCCCTATCAAATCACTACAAGTTTCATTACTTAATATTCCATGCTTTTTTTGTTTCCTATAGCATGGAAAATTTTTTTCCTATACGAGTAAAGGTGTTAAGATGCTTTACCTGACAGATATGGGATAAATTCTGAGCGTTTCGGATATAACATTGTCCATATATTTCATGCTCTGAATAGCTTCGTAAGTCAGCTTTCCCTGAAATAAATAAATGATAGAGTATAATATGTGATACCAAAATGAGGAAGGGCAATTTTGGAAATGGTTTTAATTAATGGTTTTAAGGGTAATTTTGGAAAAATTTATATGGTAATATAGAAAGTTGCATCACTTATTACATACTTGACAATATTCAAACTTTCAATAAAATGACATGCGCACAAATACATTTCCAAATTTCTTTTAGCAAAGAATGCATATTTTACAAATCAGCGGTATGATATGCCCCCGTCTCTCTTGTATACTATACAAAATGGTATGTTTTGTCTTAAGATTCATAACTCAGTGAAGAGAACCAAGTATGGATTTGTACCTATTACTTTGAACGACGGGTCCGAAATTTTATACAGATTTATAGTTTTGATATCAACTCTAAATCCAAATTTCATTTCTCTAGCTTGATGATGATGTATTTTTGAATTTTGGCATTCACATACGAATAGACAGACCGACAAACAGTCAACCTTTTGGCGGATTTGGGTCGAAATTTGACACGTATCTACATATCTATATATCTGGTGATAAAAATATATCCAAATAGTAACATTCTAGCTCATTGCATTTTTGAAATATCGTGTTCACTTGCAATCGGATGGGAAATCAGACGTCCCATGAACGAATTCTGCCCAAAATTTGACAGATATCTACAATTATGGCAAAAATACCACATACCAAATTTTATCTTTCTAACTCATTGCGTTTTGAGCTATCGTGTTTGTAAGCCGACATAACACCACCTCCTATCCAGTGGCGGCTCGTCCATAAGAGCTGCAGTCCTCCTGAAATTATTTTAAAAGATTGTATTTCTGTTTTTATTCTCATTGGCTTACTTTTCCACTTTGAGAATTCAGTAATCAACGAAAATGGCAAAAAGTCATAAAAAATGTGAAAGGAAGACGGAAAATCAATCAAGAATTAAGAGAGAGACAGACCAGAGCTGCAAAAAGTTTTGCCCCTCCTCAGGATCCGAAATTAACGCAATGAGCAACGCGAAGTGGGAGAAAAGCAACCCTTTCTCTGCTTAAAATTGCATTCCTTTGGGCTGCAGTTTTCCCAGCTCACGATTGGCCCGACTTCCTCATTTGCCTTTTTTCCCCTTTTTCAAAGTGGTTAAGTAGTTTTTTTTTTAAATCCAATTCTGAGGAGTTGTAATTTTTTGCTTCTTTATGTTTTTTCGGGTACTGATTACGAATCTGAGGTTTGCAACCAATAATTTTTGTTAAATTTTAGTTATAGCCAAAAAACATGAAAAAAAATTCCCCAGTGTTTTGCTTATAACTCAAAAACTATCAATTTTTAGTATATCATCATTATATACCAAAATAATTGGCACAAAATTAGCTATACAACTTTTGCAGCACTGCTTGTTTCTGAGCTGACGAGCCCCACTGCTCTTATTCCCGTGGCTAGTCCTTATGATTCCTTATGAGAGGTTTGAATGGACAGGAAGTGGAAGCTTATTGAGACCACTAAGCAACTACACCAGGGGTATTAAACTCGCGGCCCGCGGGCCGCATGTATCCCACAGGGAATATTTTTACGGCCCACCAAACATAAGAGCATATACAAAAAATTTTAATAAAAATTTCATAGCTTAATTTTTAAAATTCCTAGTTATGCATTATTATTAATAAACAAACTACAACATTTGCCAATAACTAATTACTACTTGTGTTACATCGACGCACTAATCCCCCCGCCATTAACAGCGAATATTTTAGGAACCGATTATAAAACAATGGAAACTGTGGAATAAATATTTTCTGTTCTTCTCTGTAGGTATAGAATCAGTATCTAATCATATGCAAACAGAGGTAATCGAAATCCAGTGCTGTTCAGATTTGAAGGCAAAATTCAGTGAAGTTGGACAGCCTGATTTTTACAAATATTTGCCTTCCAGGTTTGAAAATATTCTAAAAGTGGCATTTGAAATTAGTACTAGGTTAGAAAGTAGTAATTGGTGAGAGCAATCATTTTCACTTTCGAAAGAGAATTAGTCTCCTGAAAGATACTGAATTACTGACATTCTTCTAGGATCGATTTTGAAAATAATCACTACGGCTAAGATATCATCCAAAATAAGGAAAGATTTTAACACATAATTCATGCCATGTGTCAAGAATTAAATATGAAAATATTGACTTTATTTGTGTTCTTTTTATACCATATTTTAAAAATAAACATACGTTTTTATTTATTTATTTTTTTTTGAGGCCCAACTAAACTTAGACCTCCTCTTTATTTGACCAGTAATAGAATTTGAGTCTGACATATCTGGATTACTCTAAAAGCAAGGGAATGGTTAGATGAGGGATATAATGAAAGGTCAGGACATTTGAGGTTTATGAAATAGATGGCGAACACAATTTAGAAAACTGCTACAAAACAAGAACGCGGTAAAATTGTTAAAATATGAAATATATGAAGTATTTTCATTTAGATTTATTCAATTAAATATTTTAACAAAAGAGTAATAGCCCTCACGATTTAAAGCAAGTAGATAATTATATTATCATATCTTTAGATATGAAACTTGTTTGACTACAGTTTGCTAAACAATTTCATTAAAATAGTTTAAAATTAATATTAGGTGAATTTTTCCTGTTATTGTCCAAAAATTGCTCAGACTGGGCTGCAAACAGTTGCCTGAATTGGAATCTTTAAATGAATGACACTATTATCTTAAACTAGAGGAATAGACTAGAAAGTAGTTATAATTACTAGTAAACCTCATAAATTGGAAAAGTAGAACAAGCCAAATAATAATTAATAACTTAAAATAAATTCTGTGTATCCTACCTGAAGAAACAAATGAAGAAAAAATGGTACAATGCATAAAATGTCATATTTGGGCTTATACATTGTGTGTTGGTGTGAATTTGAGAATCAAAATTTTGTTTTGCTTTAATTGTGCTTAAAGAAATTGGTGGTCCAATTTCTATGCCATTTCATTCTACTTTAAAGTGTATTTCATAAAATGTTAGTTATATTGTTTTGAAGATAAAAAATCTACAAAAAATTCTACTTCTTGTTTTCTATTGAAATAATTTCCCTATTAATGAATGAATGAATGAAGGAATCTATTAATGTAAATTAAAAAATGTTCAGGTAGTCCAAATTAGAGAATATTTCCCTATATTCTGCTGCAAGATTTTGGAAAGCTATAAATGGTGGTTGCTAATATTTTGGATTCAGAGAAATCTTGGCCTTTTCGAGCTAAGAAAAGGTTCTCATCCGGTAATTTATAAACTTCATGGGGATTTATATTGAAAACTTCCAGATATTATGTTTAACAAAAATATTGGAATATCGGAAATAAAATAAATTACTTCAACCATGCATTTTATTCAAATCTGAAAAAAAAGACTCACATTGTTCTCTTCCAGTGCTGCGTCCACTTCGGCCCTCAGTTTATCTTGTACGTCCTGATGCAAAGCCAGAAAGTATGTAACCATGGTTAATGTGGTGGCCGTCGTGTCGTAACCCGCGATGAAGAAGATCACACACTGCGCAACCAACTCATCTGTCGAAAGTTCTGTAGAAGATATCGAAAACTTGCATGAAATTTCATACTTGAAAGATTCCATATGGAATATAAATCTTTAGAACTTGGCTAATTCAAATTTTTTCTCTGGTCCTATGAATTTTCTATTAACATCATGTTAAAATACCGTCTATAAATTCGAATGGTTTATGTGGAGTTTATGGTACACACTTACTTCGTTCCTCATAGGATCGCCAACCCATTGCCTCCAAGAACGGCGATGAGAGAACATTTGTTTTGGATGCGTCTAGATGTTTTTAGCGAGTGACAAACTCGCAGGCGCACAAATTGATCTTTTCATCGGTGATTTCCTTATCACGCTATATTGCGCTACGTTTCGATTGGATTGTTTTGTTCAACTCTTCGATGTGATTGCTCGATAAATACGAATTTGAATAAAACTTCGTTTGGAATTCTTCGGATTGAATATCGGTTCAGTACTGTGTATGTTATTCTGTGTGTTTCGTTTCTCAATGAATAAGCGAAGCTACGAGTATTCCGCTGTGTTGAAAGCTACGAGTATACCGCTGATGTTTTTTAAGTTAAAGCAAGTTGCCCGGTACACGCGTGAAAGGCCGCAGGCATTGCGTGCGGAAATTCTAGTTTTCGGAATTTTTTTTTAAACCCTAGATTCCTAATATTCAATGAAAAAGCGAAGCTACTTGTTTCCTGCTTTGTTGTAAGCGAAGCAGCAGGCATTGCTTGCTCGACCTCTCGTTTTCAGGTGACGCATGAGCAAGAGAGCACTGCACATCCAAAACAGTATTTGGCGACGACAAATGAAATTGCGCCAAGAAAAATTGGCAAGAAACAGGTGTGTAAACTCCACATTTACCATTCGAATTTATGTTGGTAAATTCAAAGTCAAAACTTAAAATTCTAAAAAAATGCAGTTTTATATCTGAATTGTTTTCTTTAGTTAAACAAGTTTGCACCTTGTGACATCAGTATTAGTAATTCAATATATTTTTAAATCACTTAATTCGCTTGAGAACTTATCTTATAATGTACTATTGGTGTATTCAAAGTGCTGGTTACTTTTCCTAATTAAAATTACTTACTTATTTGTTGAAATTATTAAAAATTATTAAATTATAATTAGCCTTTTATTTATTAAAATATTTACCGTTTATTTATTAATTGTGCATTTATTAAAATTGTTACATATTAAAAGTAAATCTTTATTAACATTTTAAGTTTAATAATTATCTGTTCATCTTACTGTTTTCGTTTTAGACCCAGTTTTTCTTAATTCGAGTTTTTAGATAAATCGATTTTTTTGGGGGTCCCGTAGTTCCACTGTAGTTTGTTTAAATAATTCGAAAGTACTTATACAATTTCTGCAGTCAATTTTCCAGGAAATGAACTAAAGTTTAAGTCTGATTATTTATGGCGCTGTAAAGAAAAATAATTTGACAAAATGTCATCAGAAAGAGCTTGTCCGAAATTCATACTCTGAAAACGGCTATTAATAACGGTTTTTTGAAATCTTAAATACAATTTAAATTTAGCACAGAATTTCATTAAATTTAGGAAAAATATCCATCTTTACCAAAAATTGTCTGTTGTCATTTTTCAGTCTAATACTCGATAATGGTTTTATACAAAACAAATAATTATTTTCAATTAGAAATTTCAAAATTATAAATCATGTTTTAACTCATAAAATAAATTTTTGGAAATTAAAGCTTTAATTAAAACCTAAACCCTTATGAAAACATAATTATTGAAATGATTTTCAACTAAAAAAATGGTTTAGAAAAAGACTAAGGAGAGGCTACTGCATTTTGTAAAGACAATAACATCTTAACCCATTTTCATATGTAAGTGGAATATTCCGCACTCGATGAATGTGAATTATCATCAGCCGGTGAATGATATGCTCGCTGCGATTTTGAGGTTGGTGATAAGCAAACATCGCCATAAGCGTATAATTCCGCGGCTGGTAATAATTGGCAGTCGTTGTCTTCGAATTATTCCGCTTACGAATGTAAACGGGTTAAGGATTAGAAAATTTCATTGTATGAAAGAAAATACAAATAATAAAATGAATGACATTTTATGATTTGTATTTTCTAGGAATTTGTATTTTATTTGTAGAATGGTTAATAAAATGAATGACATTTGTAGAGAAACAAAGGAAAACAAAAGCGAAACTTCACTTTTGGACGTGGTTGTATTGAAAATGTGATGTCCAGCGTCGTTTTCATCATAATTCGATGCGATATCTTCCTTCTCCTTTTCAACAACATCTCGCTTGATTTCTTCTGCTTCTGTCTCTTTCGCAGTATCCAGTAAAAGTTGTAGGAAGTCGTTTCTCACCTAATGATAAAAGAAATAATAATTACCAGTATTATATCTGCAAAGATAAATATCACCAATCATTTCTTAGTTATAAGAGACACGGCGCACAACTTATGTAGACGATTTCTGGAATGTATACTGGAAGTTACACACCTGTGGAAAATAATTAAAAGATAAAAATAGCTCAATAGCTCTCTAGCAGTCATTTGATTTGCCTTGTCTACTTTCTGGACTTGCCGTCTAAATAAGTCGTTCATAAAGATAGTATATTGTTTCGAAATTCTGTGAACTACTTGAATTTTCTGTAAATTCTATCTATTATTTGTTTATGCAATTTTGGATTAGAGCTCATGGACAAAACTTTAAGCGGTGGTAAAGTAAGGTACAATGAACAATTTGCGCAAATATAAGTACAAGCAAAGGCACAAACATAAGAATTCGACATGAAAGCAAACATGTTTGTTTCCTTTGCAGCATCGTTAGCAATAGTTTCTTCCCAGCAAGGCTTATAGTTATTACTTAAAATTGTGTCTACCAACAACGAGAAGCGTCGATGGAGTGCTTGGCGTACGTTTTTGACCGGATTGCGTTGAGGACCTCGTCGCTCGAATATTCAGTTAGGTTGCAAGTTTGCCAGATATGACAAGCATGTATGGGTGTGCGCAGTGTTGAGCTGTTATTGTACACGCAGCTGTGAAGAAACAGTTGTTGATGATGCTGTAAGGAAGCAATTTCTTGTAAATTCCTTGTATTTGTGCTAAAGGGTCACATGTGGTCAAATATTCCTGTACAAGAAAGGTTTATTGTACACTCTACTATGTTTTTATCCTGTTGTGCAGCACTCTACCATCTTTTAAAGTTTTGCCCATGAGTTCTGATTATTCCTGTATTTAATCGTGAAACTGTTCATTATGAAGAAACTTCTGTACTTAATGCTTTCAAAATGCTTCTGACGTCATGCTTTGTGGATTAATCACCTTGTGAAAGACGTCACCCTGTAGCTTTAATCAGACACAGAAAAGTTATATTAGAATTTATTATTTAAAAGAAAAGAATGTCACAACCGTGTAAAATACGTAAATAAAACCCAGAGTAATAGAAGAGATATATCAATCTGACGCTATAAAAAAAATTAATCACGTAGTTATGAGGGTTATGGTTTGTGGTTGATTGGCGCGAAAGTCATCGCCTGACCATATTACGCTAGAATTAATTGAATATATTATTTATCTAAAATAAATTCGAAACTGAGAAGTAGTGATTTCCACGTGAGTCAAATTGATCAACATTGATGCCTCTGTAACTCGTTTGTTATATAAAGTGTGGTGTGGAAACTATAGAATAAGTCTTCCAGAGAATTTATGGCAGAGCACCCACTACTTCTGATTTAGTTTCAGCAATAAAAATATTAAAAATACAGTATTTCATACTTGTCCGGTTCTTTTTCTCTCCTCAATAATTCTTAGAGTGATGTCTTTAAAGAATTGCGAAGCTTCGCCAGCAAAAACTTGAATCTTGAAAAGTTTCAGAAGCCAAGGGCATAAAACTGTAAACAAAACAAAGATTTAATAAAATAAAAAAATGGAGCGACACTACAATCTGATATACAGAAACATCCTGATTAAAAATTCTTATCTCACGAAACCCGCTTGACTAAACGGCAAATTTCGCTATGAAGAAATCAGCGAAAACTTGAACCAATTATTTTATCATCAGGATTGCAAATATGTGCCAAATTTTGGACCAAATCCACCGAGTTGACTGCCTATCGGTATGTCTATTCGTGTGCGATAACTAAAAGACGCAAAAAGTTACATATATTAAATTCAGAATGTAATTTTGACAGTAAAATTGTAGATCTGTATGAAATTCTGGACTTAATCGGCCGAAGAAAAGTTGTAGAAAATGCATTCTCAAGTTTCTTCACGGTGCTATGGAATTTAATGTAAAACGCGCCATATTGTATAAATTCAGTAGAACTCTCAACTATTGGGAGAAGGGCAGGACGGATACTAGGGATGGAGAAAATCTACCGGTTTAAACCGAAAACCGTTTTTTTTGTGTCGATTATTTTTTTGCCCGGTTTAAACTCGTTATTTTTTTTAAATCCAAAAACCGGAGAAAGAAACCAAGTCGAAAGATAGGCTCGATTTTAGGTTCAGATAGACTAAAATTTACCAAGTTATAAAGCTTTGAATTTCATCATTTCAGGTCAATCACCGACAACCGCTCCTTCGAGGCGTCTGTTGGTTGGCGGATTACTGAAAGAGTCTTTATGAATAGATAAATATTCGCCAATGGATTGATTTCCTGCAAAAACAATACTAATTAAAAATTTTGTCTGCAAACGGCGTCTGTTTTTTGTAGCCAAAAAATATTTATCTATCTTAAGTTCTATGGCTTCCGAAAGATTAGTATCTACGTTGAATGATGTTGTTTCCGATGAGACGTATCGACTCACGGATCAACACATTGCTGAAAGAGTCTTTATGAGCAGATTAGATGATAAATATTGGAAAATGAATTAATTTCTTGTGAAAACAATATTAATAAAAGATTTTGTCTATAATACCTACTTATTGCAATAATAACCCATTTATTATTATTACATATTGTATAAATTACTTATTTATACTTATTACATTAATTAATTATTGTATTAATACTTATTGTATATTATTATTAATAAAAAATTGTGTCCACAAACGTTGCGGTATAAATAACCCATGAAAACAGGTATTTTTCAAAAACATGTTATTTTGAGCGGTTTTAACAGCCAGGTTAAACCGGCGGTGAAAAAAAACCGGTTTAACCGAAAACCGGTTTTTTTTGCAATAACCGCCATCCCTAACCCCAATAACACAAATGTATTACGCAACATTGTACGATATTGAACAGTATTCGCAACATTGTATAATATTGTACAATATCATATAATATCGTACAAAATAGGGCAACTTGTTATGCTACCAGGGTAACGAAACAGCCGGATAAGCCGGAAATCTGCAAATGCTCACTCCTTACCTCGCCCGTATCATTAAAAACGCTATCTTTAGTCCTAAACTCGCTTTTATTCATATTTCCTGATGTCTTAGTATAGGCTAGTACTTTATAAATGTTTGTTATGTAATGTACTGCAGGTTTAAAAAAATTATACTAAAAGGAAGTTTAAAAATATATTATACGCATTTTAAGATAAATATCATAACGTCTAATTTTAATGCGAGCAACATAAAATTACGTTCATTGTACAGCATGAATATATATAATAATAAACAAACAATATGAATGAATATAATAAACAAACTCAAAACGTAGGCTTAGTTTTAACAAAAAAATTTTTAAAACTTATTTTACATTTCAATGATAGATCATCACAATACTGTGAAAAATATATCGAAGACGAAAAAGTCAAAATTGACAGTTTTTGGTTGTTTTCTCTGTTGACTGTTTCTCCCTTTTAGCCCTAACTAAATGATCCCTCATCTTAAAAAAATTATCCCCCCATTTTAAATAACTTATTCGTTATTTCGAAGAATGATTTTCTAAGTACGTTGCACACTCGAGAGTCTGCTGTTATATGAGAAAGTCGAAGGAATAACATTCTCACTGGTTTAGAATTACTTTTGCTTACAAATGCAGAAAATCAGAAGTTCAGTTATATCAACGTCCCGTTTAGAAGCAGCAGGAGGGCTATTTTGGGATGGATCTCGTTGTTTTGAGCCTCGGTTAGATGTCGAGAACGACGCCTGAGCTGACACTCCCTCTCCAGACTTCCACACCACACCAACGGGAGGACGTTTGGCTACTGCGTATGAGTTAGCGCGCAACCGGCCGTACACACAGCGGATCTTCAGTAGAATCGGGTTTCGAGACTGGGACCCTCCGGTCCCGAGGTCGATACCTTACCACTAGAGCAATGCGGTCCCTAGAAAAATCCGAAAGAAAATGGCATAAGTTTTTATGAACTTATTATTTTTCTCTACAATCCCTCTTGGGATCACGACCCACTACACTGAAAGTGCGAGGATAGAGAATTTAAATGACGAATAGATAACAGTATCAAAATCAAAGAAAAAATATAACCTGCATCGTCAAACATTTATAATACACTTAAGGAACTTTGAAACAAAAAACATTTAATCGAATAATATAACCGAAGCGCTGAACCAAATTGTCAGCATAATACAGGGGGGGTCATAAATTATTGGACCCATTTCAAAAGTTAATAAAAAAAACCCTATAATGTAGTAACTTCTTTGTTTTTTAAATGAGAGAGTAGCTCAAAAAGTCTTTTTTGAGGTAGTACTAAATCTGCGCAATACAACGCAAGCGTCAAAATGGCTATCGTGCAGCAGAATGCACGTCTCCGATTCCACGAACGCAAATCAATTGTAACAGTTCAAAGAATTATTCGGTGAGGGTATCGAAATAGTCAGCCTCCAGGTAAATATGAGAAATTAAAGGGAACAGGAAATGTGCATCAGTGAGGGAGACCTTCACTCTTTAATTGCTCATACCAAAGCTTGATGAAGAAGTTCTTACTTGACACAGGATCTCTCTCTCCACCTGAGTGAGTTTGAAAAGCATAATTCAAAACTGCAAAGAGCTAGATGATTGAAATTTAGCATATGGTTTAAGCAGGAGAATAGTTGGTTTGTATGAAATTTTGGATCGCATTTCTCAACGAGCTCACTTTTTGCCGTTCAATATATTGAGATATATGTGAACGCGATAACTCGAGAATGCAAAGACTTGGATAAATGTCATTTGATATTTGATCATGTCACTAAAACTGTTGACCGATGTCAAATTTTGGACCCAATCCGTTGAAACGAAGACACCTAAAAAGTATAGGCGGTTTTTTTCACTATACTACGAAGCACAAATTGCTCCGTATGTGTCAGTATACGAGAAAGTCGTAGAGAGAAAACTCTCGCTGGTTATTTATATTTTTCTTGCAAGGCGAGTAAAATATTCGAATTTTTTAAACGATATTTCTTTCTCTGATTTACTTGCTCACTAGATAAGATATCTTATTTCGTGGGAGACTTTATCTAGAAGTAACATGACTTTTGTTATCTTTCTTTTATACTTCATGAACAAAGCAAGAATTCCAATTGAATTCCATGAGATAAAGATGCAGATGTACTGAAAACCGAGTAGAAAAAACAAATAAATTCAACTATGTCGGTTAATGTGAAGTCGGTTTCAGATAATCTAGACTGATACAGCAGATTTAACGTTTCGTATTGCTTTTAAAGGCATAAAACGGTCTCAGATAGAAGACTTATAAATAAGACATATCTATAGCTGCGATATGTTAATAGCGTCCATACAAGTGGCTGCTCGTGAGCTCAGGAACGAGGAGGACTGCAAAAAAATGTTTATCAAGAGAATACAATTTTAAAAGCTACTTTATCTCCAAGTAGGCCAACTTTTTAAATTCCAAATCCAGATGTGAAATTCACTGCTTTTCAAACAAAGTAAATAACCAGCATGTGACATTTTCTATTAGTTTTACTAACAAAAATTGAAGTGAATGTTGATGTGACGATTCCTCAGACGAAATAATAATAATAATAATCGGAGCTCCACATATACACTTCCCTCCTTGCCCAGTTCACTCGATGACACGCTTTCACAAATGAATATCAAATAACTCATATACAGAACATCTATTTTTAAGCTAAAACATATTAAATACATTTTTTACTGCAATACTCTAAAAATTTGAAAGTTTTAGAATAGTATTATTTGCTTGAATCTGTCGTCGGAACACGAACCGAAAGGGAAACTCATAAACAGCTAATGAGGTTGCAACTTGTGTGAGAGTGAGGAAAAAAAGAAAAATATATTAAAAAGATAATTTTTTTTTTCGTTCAGTTGGCTCCGTGCCAGCCAGAGCTGTGTTGACTTTCAGCCCATATCACGTGTAAATTAAAGTAATAAAGAGTTGCTTTTTCAATCAGGATTTTTTGCTCAGTGAATAGATAGATGATTTTGTAGCTCAGACCTGCGTCTCTCTTCGTTTGAATTCATTTTATGCTTTTTTTTCAATTTTTTATTACTTTCCATCCCATTTTCGTAAGTCATTGAACTCTGAAAGTGGAAAAGTAAGCAAATAAGATTCAAAATGAAAAATACAAGTTTAAAAAATAATTTCAGGGGGTGCTGCAGCTCTGCAGCCCTAATGGAAGAGCCGCCACTGGTCCATACCAATAATCGAATTTTCGGTAACGCAACGTTAGTTAAAACAATTGAACTAATTACAAATGGATACGACTTCTTTGTAAACAACAATAGGAAGAAAAAATTCTCCGATGTGACTTCCCTTGGTCACAAAAACAACACCCATGCTGTAGCCCATTTCACATCAGATACTATGAACCATGGTCTGTTCGCAGCCATTGATCCTCTTTCGATAACCCATGCATGTTCTGCGTGTAGAAATCGAAATCTTCTGAGATTACTTCTTGTGTCTTCATTTCATTGGGATCCGTCGTAGACTCTGTCTTAACGTTTCTTTTCCAGGCAACAGTGAACGAACTGCAGGTGGGCATAAAGAAAAATTGAAATGGACATTGATGTTGAAAATATCACCAAGGGAAGGTCACATAAGGCAATTATTAAGAACACACACAAACCTTTAAGCCTCCTTCTTTATAGTGTTCATTTTTGTTCTTCCTAAATAAGTTATATTCATTTGTAATTGGTTCATGTTTTGAATAACCCTGTATAATCGATAATTTATGATTATCGACACAGTTCATTGAAAATACCTAGATATTTTTTCTGCGTGAAAACCCAAGAATTTCACACCAAACGAAATCTAAAATTAATTTTTTATGTACAAGATACTTACAGAAGAGAAAAAATTTTAAACCAGGCTTTTGGTTGAAGACGTTCTTCGCTACTTGGACGAAGCTGTTGTCGGGATCGTTGTGAGAGTCGAGCTTAGTGGAGAAAGCCGAACTGGCGATCACATCCATGGAGTAAGCACCATAAATTCTGACAGAACCAAAAGAAAATCAAAAATGTCAAGTGATATTTACATTTGACAAGCTTTTAAACATTGAAACTATTCATTTTCAACTTTAAGGGACAAGGAGACAAATACGCCTCGTTTAAACTCAATATACCTATTCTATCCAAGTAATATGCAAACTAAGGTAATAAAAACTATATTTTAGCAAATTTAAGTTAAATCATTCGTTTTCTCTTCAAACTACTTTTCATTTGGAACTGCACACTTTGCCCATCGCCGTTCCCATTATTTATATTATTTCTGGAAGTCCTCAGAAGTCAGGCTCTTCACCTGCCTTACCGAATCATGTTTTATAGTCTTCACATTATCTCAGTACCAAGACAACATGGCCATTTTGTATTTCACGAACAAAAATGTGTCGCAGGGGGCTAAGTCAAGTGAATAGTTAGGGTGATTTGGGGCAATGATCGAATTAACCCTTAAAGGCCAGAGTTTTTAAAGAAATATTTTAAAATGTTTTTTGACTTTCATTTCTTGAATAAAACATGGGAAAAATACTTTTAAAAATCTCATTTTGTTTTAAGTATGGTTTACGACTAAAAAATAGTTTGAACCAATCGAAATACTGGGCTTTAATTGAAAAAAAATCTCCTTGATAAAATTCTACAATATCAAACAGATGATATTTAAGAACTAATAATATGGACAAGGAATTTTCTTTAAAATTATAGAATAAAATATGGTATTCTCAAGCGTACAAGAAAGCTAAAAAGATGCAGCCTCAAGTGAAAATCATCAATTTATTTATATTTTTTTTAGCGCCTAGGTTGCCATTTATATGTTGTAAATTAATTTAATAACATTTTCAGCATGTATCCTATTGGCATCAATAGGCATAAAAGCTTCAGTCTTATCTCAAGAATTTTAGAAGCCAAAATTGGGTATGTTCCTTAAGGGCAACAATGGGTCTTTAAGGGTTAAGACCAGAAACTGGCGAACAATCACTGCTGAATATGAATGCAGGGCAATCAGCCAATTTTTGCACCCAATTTTCTTAACCCTAAATGTTTTATCAGAATCATAAGCTCAGATGATTTTACAAAATTCAATTCATAATCAATCATTCGGACAGAGAATCGGCGATCTGAAAATAAAACAGATAGCAAGCGTTCGATGTTCGCTTCGGCGCTGCATCATCCACGCAGCCTTAAGAACGTTAAAATATTTGCATCATTTGCAAAGAGTTGTTTTCTCCAGTCTTTTAGGTCCATAAACCGGCCTGCACATTTCGAAAATTCCCTGAGAGTCTTTTTTTCCAAGTTCCAAAAAAATTTGATGTAGATTCTTTGTTCCTTCTGTTCATGAATTTCCATCGAAAAACAGGGTGATACACACAGGCATCTTGCCTTCAACTTTGCGCTTGATTCGATAGTTTGACGGTTACTGACGCCCTAGTGCAGAGGTTTCCAACCTGTGGTACGTGTACCCGTAGGGGTATGCGAAGCACCAGTTGGGGGTACACGAAATCAAAGTTGGAAATGGCGGAAAAAAGAAAACATAAAGGATTAAAAGCTACAGAACTTTGTTTCCCAATATTTCTGTGAAAAGTAAATGTGAGAGCTGTGCAAGTCCTAAAGCCTACTCTCGAAATAAGGAAACCTGGTAATTGATTGGTATTTGGTTTTCACAACTCCAGACATGACGCTATAAACATCTGTCTTCATTTAAACCCAATTGTGTAAAACTCAGCTCCGTGAGACAAGCTCAAGGATCGCGTTGAAATTTTCTTCCCTTAAATTGTTGGTTATCACAGTGAGTATTTTTATCTATCCTTATAAGTTAATGCGAAATTAATACAATACAGGCTTCACTTGTTTTGATGTTGAACTAATACTACTTTAAAAATGAAATAAAATGTAAAATCAAATATAAGTCTTGCAAATGTTATTTATTCGATTCATTTGACTCTTAAACATAAGCCCTTAACGTTATTAATAAAAACTTCTTTGCATTTACAGATGGTTGGGGGGGGGGGGGGATATGACAGTAAAGAATGCGCGAAAATAAAAAGACTAATCAAGGGGTAAGCGAGAGTAAAAAGGTTGGGAATCCCTGCCCTCGTGGGTTACCTGCCAACAGAGTTGGCAATGCACATGGGCAAAAATCATCTCAAGGTCATCTTACCGGCCTATTTCGCTTACTTATTGGACAGACTATGCACACTGAATGATAATTTCTGACATCCAAATATTGCTAAATTAAAATAAATTTTCTTATAATTATTATTTACGGGTATCGTTTTAAGTGAATTTCTGCTTATCTGTTTCATTCAAGGAAGTTTGATACTTCCTTACAACATACAAAATTTACAAGCGGGAAGAAATACTGTACTCCTACAGTTTAAGAGATTTGATTAAAAAGAGTAAGTTTTTAATTTTTGAGCGGGAAATCTTTATAATAACCAAAAATATGTTGCAATAGTCTAAAATAACACTTGAACTAGATAAATTCTAGTTTATTCAAAAAAGTTGGTTGAACTTTGATTTTGAAGTTTTTAAATAACGATCGGCTAACCTGATACTACTGCGTTTTGAATTTTTAGCAAGCAATAACAGAAATGTTTCATTTCACTAAAAGATATAATATGATACAGGCAACCTTTTCACTTCAATTTCTTTTCCTTCTTTTGCCAAAGTCTTGAAATTGTTGACAAGAGTTTCGGCGCATTCGTTAATAATGGACAGCATCTGAAAAAGCAGCTAAAATCAACTGTGGGGTTTATTTTGAACTGAAACTTTTATATTAAACAGTTATACAAAGGACAAGATGTCTTTTGTAACAAATGCACTTTTAGCTACCTTTATTTGATGCACCCTGTATGATCAAAAGTATCCGAACACGTTCGGATTTACACATTTTTACGAATTTCTCGAGAAAGGGTAGGAGAATTGCCCTTGAACTGCGACCGTGTAATGAATAAGCTTGGACTCACATTTTGTAATGAATACTTGGTCACAAGGGCATTTTTTTTTCATTTATTTATTTATTTATTCAAAGAAAACACACAACAGAGATGACTCCATTTACAGAGTGCATGATCAAAAACACACAAAGAACACAAGCCACAAAGTGAATTAAAACACAAAGAAAAAAAGTAACTGCAGAGAATAGAAAAGTTCAAAACTCAAAACCACATTAATTATACAAATGTAAGCACATAAATGTCTTAAAACAAAGCACGCAATTACAAAAGCACTAAAAGCACATTGAGGTTCGAAAAGTCCATGCTGCATACCGTCACATTAAAATTTAAAAAAATCACACAACTTTTTTAAAAATTTAGAACATTAAATAAAAAAAACAAAAATAAGAATACGCATAAAAATCTTAATATCTATAATCAAGCGTAAAAAAAAGGAAAAAGAAATCAGGTCATGTATTTAAAAGTTGAAAACAATTCGATTTAAAAACTGTAGGAGACTAAATATCCTGTTCATCAGAGATCCTGTTAAAAGTCTTATAAAATTTATATAACGAGAACCTGTTAATATAATTAAATTTTGAATATACATTTGAAAAAGAACTTTGGTTCCTTAAAGATCTGGCAAAGGGGACCAGCAAGAAATTGATGAAAAAGATTTGGGTTCCCCCCCCGTTTCACAGAAATCTGATAATGATGCAACTTACATCAACTTTATTTGCTTTGCGCAATACGTGCGGACATTTTGGTAAAAATAGGCTGTATATTCGGGAAGATATTGTTTAGCAACGGATTAGGAAACCCTCCGCGCTTTTGCGCATGCGCCGGGTGGAGTTATTTTCATCAAAATGGGGTGAAAGTGAAGAATGGAAGGGTGATGTTTACATTTTACTGAGCGTGATCTAACAAAGAACTTCGGAAATGCGCTCATAGGACTCATTGCCTGAAACCCCTTTCCGGTGTAAAATCGTCCAAAAGTGGTAGCCTCGGAATCCGTTTCTGAACAGTATGAAGGTTTTCTTAAAAAATGCCAAATTCTTCCGCATGTTTTTTGCTTAAAACATGCAGAGTTTTCAGGTAAATTATACGAAACTTATAGAATACGTAACAGTACGTTAAGCAAGCATTATATTAAAATTTGAAAAAATACTTTGACCATTAGACGAAATATGTGTATTTGCAGTAAATAATTTTCTTTTACTGCGTATGTGCGAATTATAATATAATTTTTGTTTTTGAATTAGGAAGCCAGATATAAAGTAAGGGGCCCAAACATCGCCCACTTAAGCTATTACTTTAATTGGAGGACTAATTCATGTGAAATTTGCCTAAAAATTGTTCCAATCCATTATCTGGACAGTTACCGAAAAACAAGTTGGATTATAATCCTAACACATAAGTTTAACACTCACACCAAAAACAATTTTGAGACCGCGGGATTTTTTCTGCTATAAACAATGTTCCTAATCGCCTATGTCTAAAATGGTTTGAAATAAAGTGTAACCAATGTTATGCTCATAATTGTTTTATTATTAAACATGAAAATTAAGTTACAACAAAATTGAAAGTAATACAAAACAGCTTTTTTGCACTTTTAGGAATATATTTAAAGTATTCTTTTAACAACTGTTCCCCTAAATAAAACATCAGGAGTTAAAAGAACTTGGGAGCATTGTCAGGTTATAGGACATCAACCACGTATTTTTTAAAGGTAATTTTTTTTAATATAGCGTCCCTCAAAGAACTAGGGCGATAATGCGAAAACACAAGTGTGCGATATTGGAAACAACCAAACCCTCAAACATAGCCGCATCCCTCTTCGGAATCGAATCGCAAACGAAAAAATAAACTACACCAAAATGTTGCCAATTATAGTCACTTTAACGGCCTCAAATGGTATTACATTAAGACTTGAACTTTACTGATTAAACTAAAAGTAATGAAACATGATTATTAATTCAGTTAACCCGAAAATCAGCAAAAATTCCCAGAGAAAAGAAAAAAAAACAACACAAGTTCAAATGGCTTCCACAACAACTGAAGGGGAAACTTTGTAGTTCCGATAGTAGCTTAGTATTCCGATAGTATTAGCCACAATATACCACTACAAATTAAGAAGAAATCAAGGCATGCGATATTAGGAACGTAGGCAATATTTGGACCTCCTATCTTATAGGGCAGCTTAAATAAAAATTCCATTAAGATTTAGAAAGGTATCGGCATTGCAGCGAGTAGAGTTTCGGTTGGTCTTTAACAGAAACAAAATGATGAGGGTTTTCCACAAACTGGATATTTTTCACACTTGAATCTTCGAATATTAATCGTCGAACTGCAATTTAAATGATTTATTTTGTTCATAAGTATGAATCGGTATTCAGCACATTCAACCTTTATAAAATTCACTAAAACTATTCGAAGATTCAGGTTTAAAAAATGTAAATTTGTGAAAAAAACCCTCATCATTTTGTTTTCCTTAGAGAGAAACAGAAATTCAGCTCGCTGTAATACCGATATATTTCCAGATCTTAACTGAAATTTTTATATAATAAGCCCTATATATCTTACTCTCAAATTATAAAAGAAAAATTATACTAAATTTAGCACATGCGCAATAAAGAATTATTTACTTCAAATACTGATATTTCTTCTAATATTCAAAATATTTACTTCAAATATTATTACAATGCTTAGCAAAAAGAACATCAAGTATTGAGTAAAATTAGTGTGTTGGGTTGAAACTCTGCATGAGCAAAAAACAACTGGAAAAATTTGGGATTTTTTAAGAAAAACTTTATATCTGCGAGAATATTTCTACTATTTTTACCAAAATGCATGTAAGGGTTGCGCAGAGCAAACAAAACCATTGTTGCGAGTTGCAAATCATTCTGAGCTTCCTGTGAAACGGGGATAATTTTATTCTTCCTCCATTTCCGGTCGGCCCCTTAAATGCCCCTGTGACAGAATTATCATTGCAAAATGCGAGTTCCAGGTTATTAATTATGTGGTCGAAGTTCAAGGTCACTTCATCAAGCCTTGAGAAATTCGAAAAAGTGTGTAAATCCGAAAGTGTCCAGATACTTTTGATCATATAGTGTATGTTCTTTGATTTTTTTTGTTTGGGGTTTTGATTAAATGGCCAAATTCACAACTGGCCAAACCCCCATGTGGCATGGAAGTGTAGCTCCCATGTGAGATGAAGTATGCCATTCCGTAGACAGATGAGAACACAGTTGGTATTTTCGATATTTAATGGACAGGGCGAACACAAACATTTAGACGGGACGAACATAAAAGAAAGAAAGGATAACTGAAAGAATTAGGAGGGCGTTTGCTGCCCTTTACAGCACATCGAATTAAATCATTGTAAGCAGTTCATGTATCGCTTTCAGTCGCTCGATTGAATAAGAATGTCTGTCGCTAGCAAGAGCAAGATCTGTTATGTCACGTGACGTCAGCTCGTAGGGCGTTCAGTTCGGAAACTGGACGAGCGCCTCCTGGTGAAATACCACATTTATGTATAGTGACCTTGGCAAATTCGGAAGTTTTTTTATTCGAAATCGTCGGTAATTCAATTTTTTTCTCTGGTCCTTTGAACCTCTTACTACAATAGTGTATGTAGCGATCGTGGCGATCTTTTTTAAATGTTGTTGTTGGTTCTTTTAAATGGATTTCCAATGCTCCAGAGATGATAACAAAACAGTTTATTTACATGATAATATAGAAGACTAGACAGACATTAAGTACGAACAGAATAGCAAAATGGAAATAATTGTTGCGAACCAACGCGGCCATCAACAACACAAACAGAAAAATACGTCGGAACCCTTCGCGGTCAGCCAGGTAAAAATTATATCTCTTTTGGAACTCTCGTTGGGATCCTGGCCTCACTCGCCGGCGCCTTCCGAAGCATTCATTCACCCTTCGAGTTCGTAACTCGACTGAATAAGAAAAAAACAATCCCCGACCCTCGAGGGAGGATAGAGCCCTCCACCGGCGAGTGCGATTGAGAATCCCATCACTACAGTATACATACAAATACCTAGATGGACGAAATTTAGCATTTGACTTTAATGGATAAATTGCAGATATGCATCACATCTGGGGCCAAATCCGGGGTTGACTATCTACTGTTTGATTATATGTTAATCTGTATATTCGAGTGTATGCGAACGCGATAAGTGAAAACACATAACAAGCAAGACGAGATATTTGGCGCGCTGTCCTTAGAAAAAATTATGGATCCGTATAAAATTTCGGGCCTAATCGGTCAAAGGTAAGAGGTCTAAATTGCATTCTAGATTCTTCTGACTATACGAGGGTAAGTCATTAAGTAAGTCACAAAAGATAAGAAAAAAATAATTTACCATGATAATCACTTGGAAACAATTTTATTTTTCAACATAATCTTCATCAATGTTGATGCACTTATCCCATCGTTTTGTCAGCGTCTGGTTGCTAACCAGACTTAGCCCCAAGTTATTTTCATCTGTTTGGTCAACTAAATCAACATCTTGGAGGCAAACACTATGCAGATGATAACGACGTTCAACACGAAGTCTTACTGTGGATGAGACAGCAACTCAAAGAATTTTATGCGGCTGGAATTGGGGCGCTGATAAAACGATGGGATAAGTGCATCAACATTGGTGGATTTTATGTTGAAAAATAAAATTGTTTCCAAGTGATTATCTTGGAAAATTATTTTTTATCTTTTGTGACTTATTTAATGACTTACCCTCGTACTACGGAGCTAATCACAAAACGCGCTGTATTGCGTAAGCAGTAAAGGGAAGAACACTCTTACTGGTATCCGTTCAAAAACAAACACACAAACAAAACAAGGATTTCAGGACAGGGTTTTGTATTTACACACAATCAAATGACACAAGTGACTAGAGAAACTGTTAAATTTTTTCCCACAGAAATAAGAATAAAAAATTATATACCATCATGTGTACCAAAAATTTGCGTATGTACCAAAATATAAGTAAAAACAAATTGTTCAAAGGAGCGCCAGTTTCTATTCGTTTAAATCTTTTATGTAAAAATCTTACCAGAAAAAACTAATATGATATACTATAAGTGGTACATGTACCGTAGTTGGAGAAAGCTTGATTTAATATCATTTGAATGATTGTAAAAATTATATTACCCAAACTAATGTGATGTACCATTATTGGTACTTGTACCATAGTTTGAGAAATCTTCATTTAATATCTTTTGAGTGATTGTAAAAATTATATTACTCAAACTAATGTGATGTACCATTATTGGTACCTGTACCATAGTTTGAGATACCCTGAAGAAGAGAAGCAGACAATACGTTTTCGTGATGAAATAGGCTCAGATATAGCATGAATATAAAACCATAATGCGTAGCAGAATCAACAAGTAAAACGAATGAAAAACAATTGAATAACTTTTTTAAATAAAGATGATATTTACTCGTCTGATCTTCCCGGTACTGAAGGTTGGAGTGATGATGCTTCTCACACGTTTCCAGTCTTCTCCAGTCTTCACACCTATACTGTTATCGATCACTTTGTCTCCAAATTCAAATGGCTGAAAGAAAATTAAAAAAATTAATAAATAAAGGAGAACATCATGGCTTGATAATGCTTTAAGCTTGATTCGTCTGTCTTGTCTTTATCTGGCTTGGTTGCATCAGCCGCTGCACTCTGTGCATAATGATTTTATATCACGCAATTTACAGGAATAATGCCAACCTAAAAATGTTATCATGTTAATAAAATCGAAAGTGGAAATTCTACTTTGAAGCTAATGTCCAAAGAAAGCTGTTTATTTTAGCATAACATTAACATTGAAAAAAGTATGCGAGTGAAAAACTTGATGAAACGATAAAATTGCTTTGAATTTCATTACAACGATAGAAAGATATTTTATAAATTGTGTTTGAAATTAATTTTTTAAAATTAATTCGAGTCAAAATATTCGCATGGAAATATAATTAATATCACTGAGAAACAAATTTCTGAAATAAATTTTAAAGTAGTGTAAAATAGTTTTTGTGCGAAAATATACTTCGAAGTTATTGAGGGAAATGTTAAAATTTCGCTGAAGTTTTAATTAATTAAAAATCGAATTAAAATTTTGAAAAACTCTCTCTTAGTGAATACTTACCGCCAAAGAAGTAAGTATGTGCCAAATTTGGTAGTTCTAGGGCCAACGGACAGTTGCCTTCTGTGCGTACCCAATTTCGCATCACGTAATTTACAGATAATATGCCCTCCTAAAAGCATTATCACATTAAAAAGTAACAGTCCTGTCGAGCTGTACTTTCACATGGAAAGCTCCATATCGGCCAGTTCGTCGTAGAAGAACGGAACTTTTGCTTAAAATGTTAGTGTGTCCAGAATATTTTACTAAATATGACTAATAGGTTAAGTTAGATTTTGCAATTTTTTCAGCAGTACATTTATGTACTCAAAAAGTATAAAAACCGAAATGTGTTGTGTGTGTTCGGAAAGTTTACAGAAACAGAAAATAAAAAGGTAAATCGTAAAAATAGTTCGTTTTAATGTATTCCAAAATCCAAGGGAAAATTACGTAAAAGAAAAATAAATAAGAAAAAAAACCCTCTTGCGGGTTTAGGTTTAGTTGAAAGGTATGTTTGAGACGTATGCTTCCTATAAAGCTGCTTTATCTCTAATTGAGGATAAAAAATTTGAGAAGTAATTCTCGAATTGAGGAATATTTTGGCATTTTATTACGACTGCCTTAAAAAGAAAAGAAGATAGATTTTTACACATTTCTGAAAAAATTGATTACAGGCTCTTTTTGATTTCTAAACCTATAATTAAAAATATTTTCTTAAGTTGTATCGGGTAATAAACAAAACGACGATTACTCTAAATTTTCACTGGCTTATTTCAATTCAAAAAATTATCAGGTTATGCATCCAAATAAAAAAAGCTTATTTTGTTTAGAGTAAAAAATTGAATAATTTTTTATTCAATTGATATATCGATTATTTTTGAAAACTGACATCGGAAAATCGATTTTTTTAAAATATCAATTTTTTCGATAAATCGAAAATCGGCACAGTCCTAATAATAACCGGATTTTTTATCCGTTTATTATATATAATGAACAGTTGCATAAAATTCTGAACAATGAAAAATTTATATTGGGATGTTAGAGTCAAAACACACTCACCCTGCGATTAGGAAAGACAGCAAAATCCTTAACCAGTATGTCCCTCAGAAGAGCTGGATCACCGACAGAGATGTTAGCATTGTTCCCTTCGAAGTAACTGAAGAAGAGTTATTTATAAACATTAAGATGCTATTTTAAATATTGAATTAAGAGCATTTGTAAGTATTATATAGATTCAGAACATGCGTTCATACCCATACACAGGACCTAGTTTTAGCTGTCTTTCATATTCAACTTCATGGAAAGGCTAGAAAAGAAGAAATAATTCCTAAATTAAAAATAAGAGACAAAAAGTTTAATATTAGAGCAAGAGAATGATATATAAGAAGATATACACATACAAATATGAGATAGAAAATAATGTAACAAAAACTTTTGCTAAACGTAGCTAGGCTCAATATTGAATTCTGTTCGAATCAGTCTTTCTATTTAATATTATTTAAAAGATTTTTCAGAAATCAGCCTAAGAAATCTTTCCTATTCAAGTATTTTTGTTCCGGTACGTAGCAAAATTTTTCCACAGCCTATCTTGCATAAAATTTTGTAGCACTTCTCATTCAGCTTCTTTTAGCTAAATGTACGTGTGATTATGCTCCTTTAAGACTAAAGAACATGATTATCTTGTAAAGATTAAACTGCTGAATGAACTTTTCTTTTATCTCAATATACAGAATGATTCAGAATAATTCTTCATTTACAGGGAGGTCAAGAACACAAAACCAAGCAACAATTACATAGAAATATGGAGTAGCAAACAAAATATACGACAGATAGCGAGGTCGTCGCTTTAACAGTGAAATAGAGAAAATAACAGGGCATCAGATGTTGCAGGATACAATGCTACTACTAATGAACATAATCCTGGAAATACTCCTCCCCAGAATATTTTCCGAGATTTGTGGGTAGAAGATACGGTTCGAGGAAACAATATCTGAGAATGCCAGTCAAAAAGTTGATAGAGAGTTCTGTTACGCACTATTTTGCCTGATTGCTCGTGACTTTCAGACACCAATAAATGCCATTTACACACGGTGACTACACTGTATTTTGAAATTACAGATTCGTTCATACAAAAAAAATCCAGGCTAAAAAATCAGCCAGCACTCTGTTACTTCAATGTCCCAACTACACGTGCTGCAAGGTTGACAATTCAACACCCCTTTTTACTAGCAACTTCTGGTGTCTACAGAACGACTTCTAAGGTTGCGTTGCAGTTTAACATGGGTAATTTTCCACTCCGTTTTCAATTTCAATGCGAAGCACGTTGCACGCTACAAAAGTAGAATACCTCTCCCTTCAAATGTTGCAAAATTACTAGCGAAAGAAATTGAAGAAAAAGCCACTGGATGGGCAGTACACCCATCGGAACTTCTAATCCAAACCAAACACCCTAGAAGACGGAAGCCTCATCACTACAGGACTTAGGATCTACACCGATGGGTTGAAAACTGAAAAAGGATCTGGAGCAGCATATTGCATTCTAATAGAAAATAGCATCACACATAAAAGGTAAAAAATTAACTCCAAAAAATACAGTAGCCCAAGTTGAAATTCTGATCCTCTATAAAGCAATATAACATGCCATAGCATTCCTCCCCAACAGCTGGCTATCTTTGTGGGAAATAATCTAGTATTCAAGTAGTATCCAATCCAAAAAGTACACTATACAATAGTCCACGCAACATTTAAACTACTTCTTACACTAGGCTATACTGGGAATGAAGAAGCGAACAGAATGGTTAAGCACAATCAGAGATCATGACAGAAAACAACTTGTCTTTTCAGAATCGTACATTAAATCCACTATGTGGCAAAAGATGTTGAACCCCTAACAAATGGTTTGGGGTGATGGAGATACAGGAAGACTTATTAACATCTTATCAAAAGTCAGCCTACAACTGGTCAACTGGACGAGAAATAAAACTCTGTTCTTTACACGGCCTGGGCCCTTCTCTTCGTGTCTCTGTTGTTTCAATATTGCCGAAACCCCATACCGTTCTTATGAGGGAATAAGCACCCATCTCTATTATGCCACGGAATTCCTCGTCAGAGTCTCCTATCATATGACACACAGCATCAGCCAAACTGGTTCCGCGTGTAGCCAAAAATACATCTTATAGAAGAAAGGTCCACGATATGCTTCAAAGTGACACACATCATTTCCGGCCAGATGTTTAATAAATTTCTTCTGTATTAACCTTCAGTCTACAGTCACAATTACAAACCAGGTGAATGCAGAGCTCTGCACAAATCTACATTCAAAATAACTTCAGTAGCCCATCACACCATCATTAACGCCAACTCCAATCCTTTCTCCTATTCTCCATGTGTCAAGAGTCAGTGCAGTGCTGTGCCGTGAAGTGGACCTTCTATCATGCATGTTTATCCTCGGTCATCAGATCCGTAAATTCAAAGTTTTCACTCAAAAACAGAACTTTGAACACTTAGGTGTCCGAATCTCTTACATTAAAGAAAGCTTTGTATATACCAAATGTCAAATGTTAATTTTCATTCGGATACTCAAGACAAATATATTCTTTATACCCAAGCAAGATCATAAACTCAGCTGTGTGAACAATCCAGCAAAACCACAACATACGTTTCCTCGTTCTCTAAAGAAAGACTAAACGCCCTGGATACCAACAAGGTTAGTGTTATGTAAATTAATTATTTTTTATATTGTTTTCTTTATTTCTTAATGTCTTTGTATTGCGTTAAGAGCATTTTTGTTTTCAATAAGTTTTCTGTGTTTCAAATGTTTAGTTTTTGCAAAGGCACTTGTGTTTGGGAACATTTGTACGTAAGTGTTCAGTATCGTAAAAGTTATGATTAATATCTTATTTTGCATTTCATTTCTTATTTGGCTTACTCTGTTTTGTATGCCTCTTGGTACGATTATACATTATCATTCAAAGTGGTCCAGCCTGATGCACACTATTTTAACAAGCCCGTTGTAAAAAAAATTCCCCTTTTTAACGCCAATATAGGATGGCAACAGAAGGACGGACGTCCAGGCAGACAGACTTGGAGTGTCTTCCACAGGAGCGGCGTTAGAGTCCCCCCGACGGGGGGAACGGTCTCTCCAATGCGGGGGGCGGCAAAATCTGCTGTACAAGGGGAGGGTGCAATGATGACCCTTTCAAATTTTCGACAGATCTTTATTTATCAACTAGTTGAATGCGTGAAGGGGATACAAAAATTTACCCCCCCCCGGACATCCCACTGGCGCCACCCCTGGTCTGTCGGCGGTTCCATTCCTTCCACTTCACGTCAACAACGCTGTTTAAATAAACGTAAAGGTTATAGTCACAGGAGTATGGAGTGATGTTCGAGCCTCACGTGGTCGTAAATTTCGTTTGCGCCCTCTTATTATTCCTTATTTCGTACTTTATTATTGCTTGGTATCGTGTTTCTGACCTATCTGCAGATTATTGTTAAGAATCACCCTGTCAATACAAATACGAATTCTGTCTTTTTCGTATTATCATCAACGTATCTGATGCTTTTTCAGTCGAAGCCAACATATGCATATCATTACTTCAGTTAGAAGGAAAAATAATATTTTGCACTACTTACTTTTCTTAGGTTGTCTAGTATTGATCCAAGTAACGGCAGGGGTTTCACATACGGGACATTTTTCTTTTCCCAGTAATCGTGATTTCTTGTGCAGAACCTGCATGAAAGAAATCAAATTGCATATATAAAAAAAATCCTTGATTTTTAGGACAGGCATACATGCATATATGATACGATTAAGGGGTTGTTCCATATTAGTAAAAGGGAGGAGTACTAAATAATCCGCAAACCATTAGTGTTATTTTGAAGAAATGTATCTGCTTAAGCCTAGGAATCAATGTAATAATGTTGGCTTCCTAAGTCTGCGAAAGTTATTCGGCTACGTTAGCCGCAATATTTTGTCACGCTTCTCTCGATCCCGCGCAAGTATTTTTAAGAACTTTTGCATTTTTATTTTCTGTGTATTTTTACTTCTTAAATTTTGCAAACAATTATTATTAGTCTCTTTCTGTGATGACAACATGTAGCGTTTTCTCTTGGAATTCTTTTTCATAAAAATAACAGATATCTGGTAGTATTGAGTCATGATTTTATCCGTAATTATTGTCTTTTTATTAAAATATTTGTTAATATATATTAGTTAAAATAACGTAGAACACATTCTAAATATATGAAACACTAACGTTCATGGCACAGTAAAAATGATAACTTCTCTTTTGCCGATGACAACGATCGGTTTGTTTACAAAACAGAAACGGTAGCCTCTTCCATGCTAGGCATAACTTCATAGTCTTCCTGTTACTATATTCAATCTGGTGTAAAACAACTTTTCCTTGAAAAAAAAATGAGTATAAGACGTAGAGTTCACAATATTTCTTACAAT
Source organism: Araneus ventricosus (assembly GCA_013235015.1). NCBI lineage: Eukaryota > Metazoa > Arthropoda > Arachnida > Araneae > Araneidae > Araneus > Araneus ventricosus. Next base: position 24,954 of record BGPR01005517.1, on the reverse strand, counting down.
ATAATGAAACTTTGGATGAAATTATTCTAAAGAGATCAATTAGAAAGGAAGCAGATGGATTAGGCGATCCATAAAACATCAGATCAACGTCAAAATAGTTTAAGTCAGCGAAAGGGAAATCGTATTAAATTCACAAATTGAGGCGAACATCATGGAGCTTATTATTGTCGAAATTGTGTATTGGTACTTTTCTGTTTTGCACACTAGGATGGCCCTTATTATAATGGTGAAAAATTTATTTAACATTTTTTAATAACACATCCCCTAATTTTTTTTCCTTTTACCAAAATGTGTAAGTATACCAAATATTTCTTTAATATATAAATGTTAACCCGTGCCGCATCGATCTTGATTAATCTGATCATGCTTGAAAATACATGAATAGCTCTCCATAACACAAGTTGACTGTCACGAAATGGCGGGATATTATCCCAACTACTATTCGGCTGCCCTATTCTACTACTATTTAGCTGTTTTGGTATAATTAAGCAAGGAGACACAAGCTGAGGACGAATCTGATGCATTATATCTCAATGGACCAAGTAGAGCGAAACCAAGAATCTAATTCTGAGACTGACGTGGAAGGCAATCCAGTTCACGAAGAATTATACGAACTCAAACTCGAACACAAACGATTGTATCTAATATACCATAAAAATAAAGTTGTGTATAATTAAAAAAGAGTACAGTTGGAAAAAACGGGATGGAGCATAAAGTGCGACAATCTGATCTAAGTGCTCTGAAAAAGAATATCTATCCGCAAAGGGTTAAATAAAGATGTAGGAGAAAAAATTGCTAAAAATTTAGCATTTGAAATTGTATATTTGTTATTCATATAAAGAAATTGTATTATTTTGCTATAATAATTTACAGTTTTAATAATACAATTTTTGATAACATATTAAAAACTAAATAAATGCAGTTTTAATAATACATTGAAATAAATTTTCGTGTTTAAGAATAGCCTTCTTGTGCAGTCCGGTTACTGCTTTCTGTGGTCTTGAAAAAGAAATTGCTTTTGCTCTTCATCCACAGTTAAGAGTTGATTAAAAACTTGCATAAATTTTACCCCTCTTTCAGCTGTATCATTGACAACACTGAGTTTCCCCGGAATGTTTTTTATGACTTCAAATAAGAATCGCCTTATCCCAAAGATCTGACCAAGATTCAGAAATTCAATTTCTCCATGCCCAATTTATTTAATAAATTTAAACTTTTCTGAGAAATGAAGTCTGTTAATACTTTTTCTAAAGAAAAACAACAAAGAACTAATTTTTTGATGTCCTTTCTAAATTCTGAATGACTTAAATTATAAATATTCATTAGAAAATCTTGTTAAAAATTTGAAAAATAATAAAAATTGACTATCTTTATAACTCAAAGAGCTACCTTTAATCATGCTCCGATTTTTCATTTTTTTAAGTGCATTAGAAAGATATTTTACATTACTCAGTGTTTCGCTCTCACCACATATTTCGTTCAAGCATCTATTCCAGATTATTCCATTTTTTTCTGATTTTTTAAAAGAAAACATCTGAACTGCTAGTCACTTGAGCTAACATCATGATCGGAATCACTTTGTTGCACTGTTTCGTACACCTGATGCCGAAATGGAAAATATACCATTTTTGTTCCACGCACTGTTCACACGACCAGTGTCGGAACTCTTGGTGTCACAACAAAGAATTTAAGCCTTCAATTCCAACCCCCAATCTTTTAGAATACTCCAGATAGCCATAGTTTGCTCCTTTCCTGGAGAATTTTCTAATTTTGGCACCAAACAATTTTTTTTATCTTTATATGTTACAATGATAGGGAGCCTTTTGCTTTTTAAATCTCGTTCATTTAAAGTAGCAATTTACCATCCAAAAGAAACTAGATTAATTTCCTTTAAATTATTCTATAATATCAGTTGCCTTATTCTTCTGAAATTCATCCAGATATCTTTCTATCAGGTTTTGATTGATTGCCAGTTCATCTATGTTTTCGCTTAAAGACTCATCTACGATTTCGAGAACAAAAACGACATTTTACTGAATAATGTGTCACCGGTCGAATACATCCATTAATTTTGGAGTTAAAAACGAGTTGTTAATAAATTGATGAAGTCCCAAGTTGATCAGTAATATCCTGGATGCCTCAAGATTCTTCTGATGAATCCATGCAATTGTCAACGATTTCCGAACCACAGTGAGACTTAGTCCGTGTGTTTTCTCTGACTCACAATAATGCCTTATCTTCATGCTTTACAAGCTTCATATCTATTCCCATAAAGACATACCTTCCGCCCTGACTCTCTTTGACTCAATAAAAACTTCTGTCTTCAATTTTTATAATTTTCAAAGTTTTAGCGTCAGCGGTGTCAAATAAATTATTTAAATCTGATGTAAACTTATGTTCTTGTACGCTCTGCGTTTCTGCTCTCCATTTTGGAAGATTGAGCCAATAAGAGTACATCTTCATAATTTTTTCTACAATCTGAGGTGTTTCACTTTTAGGAAACCTTGCTTTCTCCCAAAAAATCGGGCATTCGCGCACTACTGAATTGTCACTTTCACTTAGGAACATTTTAACCTCATATAAATCATAAAATAACACCGATAGTACTTGCTGGTTGGATAGAAGTTTGCTGCCGTTAATTTGTTGACTCTTTCTACGAATTAAACAGATATTTCGATCACTACTTCTCAAATTAGAAGCCATAACTGCACTTGTATTTGTCTTGGACAGCGATTAGAGCAGACTGAGGGCGAGTCGCCGGCGGAGGATGGAGCGCACAAGTGGCAACCACTTTACACCGCAGTACGTGCGCAGCTAACTAAGCTAGAAAATGCAAAATTATTATTAAGAGTCGCGGGGAAGCTTGAACTTTCAATATAAAAACAGAAAACATTAAATATTTATTTAAAATGCAATGCTCTACAACGAACAGACTCAATTTAAATCATAAAAACATCAAAATATATTTCAACCGTAGCGAAATTGTGCGGTTCCTCCGACCAATCGGAAAGCGGCGACTGGACCTCAGAATGTGCACTGTTTACGTTCATGTTGGCTCCTGCTTGTTGATTTGCATTTAACAAAAACTTCAATTTTATAATTTGAATGAAGGAAATGTCATAAACTGCAGATAATAAAGCCAGATGTCTTTGTTTCTGTGACTGTTTGGAAGTTAAACTTTCACTCAAATTAAACTGTCAAACCAATTATTACCTATCACCTTTAATACAAAGTTGAAGTACTAAGCTTTCTTTACTGAAAGGTGTTCCCATTATGATGTGAATAAGAACATGCTTTATTTAATCTACTTAAATGTTATTCAATAAAATTTAGATATGAATAATTCTAGCCTTTAAGCGCAATACAAGAATTTCTGCCATATTTCTGCAATAAAAATAACAGAGTACTTGCAAATCATTCATAATTTACAGAGTATTTTATTGTATATTTATTTGTGTCCGAATTGAATAAATAGGAATTTTATTAATGTAAAACAAACACAATATTTATTCATGTTAATTACTTTTAAAGAAGCATTAAATTGAAATTTGGATATTAAGGATTTCATAGACATTTGTTTGATTACAAAACTTCACAAGGTGTTCACTATTCATACAATAGTGATTTTTAACCTGTCAGAATACTAATAAGAAGATTTAGCAATTTCAATATGCTTGTTGAATTTCCTGAATGAATATCAGCTTGTATAGAATTAACATTTATACATAATAACCTTAATTGATATTTTCCTAACATTATATAATATTAAAATTTATTTCTAAATTTTACTTACAGGAAAAATTTATTCATAAATTAAAAAGTTATTAAGTTATTCATAATATATATAATTAAAGTTATTCATAAAAAAAATTGAAGTCATTTTCAAATAACATTAGTTTACTATACAAATATATATCTAATACTGTTGTAAAGTATAAACAAAAGAATATTATTAGTCTTTTATACATAATAATGCATTATTTGCATTTCTGAGTAAGTATTCAAAACATTTTTCGTATATGCAGTAAAAGCTTAACTAACTGGCATGCTTGGGAAACGTCGATTTCAGGATACCTGAAAAGTCCGGATAGTTGAGTGTGACGGGAAAAATGGGGGAGGGTAGATTGTAGTAATTTTTTTTTACCGATTCTGACCCTTCACTGTATTTTCTTTGATTGTCGATTTCATTTTTAGGACTCGTTTTTCGGCGAAACGTGAGGAACTTTTCTTTTTATTTGGTTCTCACTTTTGCTTTTGACTACCCCCCACAAAACAAGTCTGTGTACGTCACTGTACTGTATATTGCTTTTTCCCCCTCCTACGTCCCTCCGTGCGGAGCGGACATTGCATTCTAAAAATAAATTGTCCGCGTGAATGGAACGGCGTGGGGCCGCGCGTGCTAAATTTTGGCGCGCGGATGTAAAATTTTTAGAAAAACTCATTTTCTAATTTTTCCGGTTAGTTGAGCTTTCCAGATATTTGAATTCCGGATAATCGAGAATTTACTGTATATATATATATATTTGAAGCTTCTTGCATAGATGTAGTTACTTATAAAAATAAACTGGCATTTTAAATATTCTGCAGATATCTCCTAGATGTTTTAAAAATTCTAGGTATGCAATTGTCAATTTCATATATTCGCTTTTCAAAAAATTCACATATCTGCATAGTTGTCAATTGTGTATGCATGAAAATACAATTATTTTCAAAAAACATAGGTTCACAGCATTAAAGGCAAAGATACTTTTAAAAAATATGTACAAAATAAAATTACATTTTTTTTATGCATAACAGTTCCTTGTTTACTTTGACGAGAAAATATTTAATACATATTTTATATGTGATGATGAAGATTCTTAAAATCACATAGCTTCTTACAACTATATGCAGGCATTGAAACCAGGGTTCGTACACATTTCCTTAAAAGAAAATCAAGGACTTTTAAGGTCTAAAAAAACCAAAAAATAAGGACCTCTAAATTGAATAAACTTAACGAATTGTCGCACGCATTTTTAAATAAAATGTCCCGTTTTTGAAAATTCAACCTATTAGATGATAAATTATAATATAAAACATAGAAGATACATTACAAATTTAACACAACAAAACTCCTAAAAATATGAATTAATAAATTGATGAAAAAAAAACCCCATGAAACTGGTAATCAAATTAAATATCTTTTAATTCCAAACTTTTTCATTCAATTTTACATCCAAGGTATTTATTTTAATTTCTTTTTCAGAAATTGTTTTTCTTAGTTCATGCGATTGAATAAATAAATTTATGTCCTTGGACTTTTCAGCCTCATTAGCTAAATCATTTGCTTTCTCATTTGTTTGGTGCATGTTCGTTTGGAGGAACATTTTCTTTTGTTTTAAAAAATCTATTTCCTCCTCTAGAGCTTTTCGTTTCAGATGTTTTGTTTCAGTCTTTTCTTTGGATCTTTCACTTTCTAAATACTGCATGTATTTTGCTCTAGCTGAGGTGGCAGCCATCCTCATTTCTTTAGTAATTTTTAAGTCATAAATAGCCCCAGACAGCTTAATAAATTCATGATTTACACGCGGGAAAATATATGAAGCATCCTTTAAATTTTCTATTTCCAGGGCCTTGTTCACCGAAAAACCTCATTGTCCGTGTGACAGTATTAATACCATTTTAATAATCTTCCAAACTTTTTCATAATGATTATTGCTAAAATAAGTTTGTAAAAAATTATCAAGGGAATCACTCTTTGGATTGAAAGAAGTAAATTCAAATGAATTTGGTTTTACAATATTTAACAGAAAATCTGCATAAAGTAACAAAATTTCGTCGTAATCTTTTCCCAAAATACGTTTATTTTGCGACAATACAATCAATACCTTTTTCATTTTTTCCTGTGCTTTTTCGGGATATCCAGCCAATATTCGTGGATCAATGCAAATCGCAGGTCTTACTAGTGAGTAATTCACAGGACATTTCTGCATGAAATGTTTTATCATTGTTATGATGTTTTTTCAACTATCCTGTCTGAGTGTGAAAACATCCTTGTCTGCTAATTCCTTATTTTTTATCTTTTCTTTTATTAGTTGCTCTGCAGCAAATCCTAAATACACTTAACTTTTGTCATTATACAAGTTTGGGTCACTGAAGTTGAATTTGCATAAAGTCTCAGGTTTCTCAATTCTTTCATTCTCTGGTTTCAAAATTTTGAAATGCTGAATGCAATCATTAACAAGTTTTAATACATCACTGGCAAAAATGGAAGTAAAGGCTTATCACTTTGATACTGTTCTAAAAATGGTAACAGCACTTTTGACAATTATTCCTATGGAACCATGGACCAATAAAGGCCATCTGTAACTCCTCCCTTATTTCCCAAAGTGTATGCGATGGATATGGATTCGTAGAACGTGAGCCGTGTCGTCACCCACCCCATTCCGCGAGAGCCACGTCGACCGAGATTAGAGCCGCCGAGAAGGAGGAATTAGAAAAACGATAATCGGTGAAATTTTAAATTTTTTAATAATGGCAGAGTAAAAAGTAAGGACTTTCAAGGACTTTTTAAAAATGGGGCTTAAAAATAAGGATTTGTAAGGACTTTTAAGGACTAAATGTAAAAGTAAGGACTTTTAAGGACGCGTACGAACCCTGTGGAACATCCATCTGAATAAAATATTTATAGATACATTTGCTTTTTTAAAAAAATGTATTTTCAAAACTATATGAAATGTCTGTGCCCAATATTTTATTTATAAATGAGTAATGTTCTTAATACAATTAGTACAATAAATAATCATATAAGTTATTAGTATTTTAATCAACATTATCAGGAAAAAAAGCACATTCTGCACATAAACGCAATTCACTGAGATACAGTTTGGAAGAATGGCATGAACAGCAGAGCATCTATTATTTTTCCATTTGCAGTGAACATTATTAATGCTGGAGGAACTGGCTTTTGAGACGTATGATAATAATCTACTTCCAATATACCCTCTAAAATCTTCCACCCATGTTGTGAAGGCCATAGTGCAATAATAAACTCCTCCTGTTTATTCCAGCCTGGTAATTTGCTTAATAATGATTAAATATGCTTTTGAAGAAAATCTTGATTTGGAATAAGATTGGTATCTGATAAGCAAGATTTTAAGATTCAAAATGAAACATTAAATTTATAAATACCCAAAAACTGGGTACTTTGCAAAAAAAAAATATTTACAAATGGGGATTCAAAATGAAAATTAAAATTTATAAATACACAAAAACTGGATATTCTGCAAAAAAAAATTACGAATGGAGATTTAAAATTAAACATAAAAGTTATAAATATCCAAAAACTGGCCATTTTGAAAAAAAAATGTGTTTGTGAAGTATTATTCATAATGAAACATAAAATTTATATATACAGTCGGACCTCTATTTAACGAAGTCGCTAAATCCCGAAAAAAAGTTCGTTAAATAGAGATTCACCTTTTAAAATACTTTAAACTACACAAAACAGATTTTAAATTCATAAACACTAAATATTATTTTAAAAAGTAATTAATCACACCTTTATTTTGAAAATTAATATCTATTTGTTTTATATATCTTACCCATCAAAAAGAAATCTGCAACGAACACAAGAATAAAACAAAACATTGTCCGGGAATACACTGTATTTTCAATTTAAGAAAAATAATTTCATATTAAAATTAATGAATTTTAATGACATTATCGCATTTATTACAACAAGTAATTTTAAGCATACATTACCACATGCGTCCTTAAATTTAATTACTGATAAAATCTGTTAATTTTGTCTCAGTTTTTTGTCCAGTCATATTTGCATCTAACATGACAGTTAATCTTGCTTTTCTTTGTTTTCCTCCAAAGCATTTTTCCTTTTTAAATGTTAATGTCTTAAACATAGAAAAAATAAAGCAGTCTCATCCGAATTAAAGATGTTTTCTGGCTTATAGTCTTTTAACATTTTACTAATGGTTGGTGAAAGGTAATGGTGAATAAAGTTTGCACTTCCTAGATGAAATACAAAGAATGACAGCCATTTTACTGCTCTTGGTGATAAAGTGACGACTGATAAAACCAGTTCAAGGTCATTGATCACCATGAAATGTGTTAAAAGAAAGAATAAGTTTGAAATAATCTATACTTATAAAAAACAATGTTTGTGTGTGTGTGCGTGTGTGCCTGCGTGCGATGTCCAGACGAATCTATCGCACTTACAAACTTGAAATTTGGCACACAGGTAGTCTTAACGATGACTCAATGCACCTCGAAGCCTGAATTTTAAAATTTCATTTAGAAAATTTTTTATTTAATGTTTTGTGTTATTTTGGGTCATTTTCGCACATTTTTGGCCGATCCACGAGAAATAATGATCGGAAAAAAACAATCAATGCACTATCAACTAGAGCAAACAATTATTGTCTATATGACGTTTGTTTTCAAAGTCTAACGTAATTTCCTGAATTTTGAGAAATTTTTAAATAATAGTCAGTTTTCGAATGGAATTTTAAGATTTCAAAATCAAGTGACTCCATCTCACGTTCTAATTTCCTTATCTTTTTGAAAAGCTTCGAGCTAATAAATAAAATGGTTCTCCTTCATTTAAAACAAGAACGGTTAAAATACCAATTTAAGTCGATTTTTAATTAATTTTTTAGTTGATGGGTTCAGAGAAGTTTTTCAGAAGGAATCGGAATACGGAAATCCCATTCAATCCAAGTGTGCGCCATCCGGCGGAAAAAATTAGAGCTATGGCTTTATTTGGCTTCCTGCCATGAATGAGGATAGGTACGGGAACATGATGAATTACTTTTATTGCTTTAATTTGAATGAATTATTAAACCGTTTACGCAGGTTTAGTCAAATGGTTTTTTTCTCCTTTTGGTTATTTTTTCTTTGTGCGCGTCTGTCTGTTACGTTCTGATCAATTTCGCCTTACACTTCAAGCTCATGATAGACAATTTTTTAATCTAGGTGGGGGGGGGGGGAGATTGCGTTCTGATTTATATTTTTTATACTTTTGATTTGTTTCTAAAGTTTATTAAAAAACACATGTTGTTTAAGTTGCTTCTTGCTGTTTATTAATGATTTTCACGTTGCAATTTTTTAATATAGTTTTGGATTAACGTACTATGTACTGTTTTCCTACAGCTCAAATGTCATAATCGCGAAGCAAAATAAGCGGGAAAATCAATAATGTTTATCTTCTGTTTTGATTTTGTTTTCAAAACTTTTTCGTGTCATTGTGGGCGTTTTTTTTTTAATTTGTTGAAGTCCCGATTCCACGGGCAACGCCGTGCGAGTACTGCTAGTCAGAAATATTTTGAGAAACAGGGAGAAAAAAAATGTTGGATTACAAGAAAAAGTTCGTTAAATAGAGAATGCACTTCGCTATTTGGAGGTTATTTTACGAAGAAATTCGCAAGATGTTCTGGGTTCCAAGGAAAACTACGCAAAATAGAGAAATTCGCAAAATAGAGGTTCGTTAAATAGAGGTCCGACTGTATATATATAAATAATACATAAGGTATAATATTTTTAAATTAAAGTTCTGACCAATTTTTTTAAAAAATTGCTATCAGGATTCAGAATAAAATATTCCAGAACTTAAACAAGATAGGAGGATAATTTACCTTTTCTGGTTTGAAGGAATGAGAGTTAAAATGGAATAATAATTTTGAAAACTATTTATGCTATACAGATAGGGCCCGTGAAATTTCTGATTCTTAATTTTCTCAGAATTCCATGCTACAAGTCAGACAGTCTTGTTTTGATTTAATGAGGAGTGATTTACTCTCTTCACATGTATTAATATTATGGAAAATTTTACGCTGTAAAGAAAAAAAACGGGAAAGAAAAAGCGCACTTGCTTGGAGCTTTTTAATGTTAAAAAAGATAAAAGTGTACAACATAAGTACAACTGTGATGTTGAGTAGAAACATGCCAATGTAACCAAATTGTAAAAACACGTAAAAAATGTTTCAAATATCCTGTTAAGTTAAAAAATGGTTTTTGAAATAGATGCAATAGAAAATTAATATAGATTTAAACAAAATCAAACTATGAAAACTACATCAAACTTTTAGTTTCAAGAACATTTAAGTACTGATGGTGATGATTCATATGAACCCCTCCTAGCAGTAAAATGCCTGGTACATCTTCAAATAACATAAAAGTTTCAGCAATAACTATTATTCAACACATTCAATTTTTAAAACTGTTAGAACTGAAACACCTGTTAACTTTTCATCAAAAATGTCTGGTTCTTTGACTGATTAATCCAAAAAGAATTATGAACAATTGTATCTTTCAGTTTAGTTTCCATTATCAGCTCTTTATAATTTTAAAACCTAATAAACTTTCCCTTTTTTAAAAAATTAGTTCAATAAAGAAGGGTTTTTTAAAGCTAAAATAACTCTTTTTTCAGAAGCAGCAAGTACAAAATTATTCATTTAATCATTGTAATTAAAAAGGGAATCTTAATTTAAATCATGTACTTTATGTTAGAAGCATGATGTAGTAATCCATTTGATTTTTCTGATTATATATTTTAGTTTTTATAAAACTTAATTAGTTTAATTTTTATTGATTATTAAATTATTTTTTGATATTTTAAAATTAAATTATATTATTTATCTGGGTATCTATTTACACACCATTATATATATTTTATATGAGTAGAGTGAATTGAAAAATAAATAACCAGATAGATATCCATTTTGAGTGTTTATCCTTAAAAATAAATACCCAGATATTTTACATCACTGATTATAGACTTTGTTGGGAATTATCTTCAGTGAAAAAAGCTTTTAATTGTGGCACTACTTTTGTTTCTTTTTCATCGGTCAAAATCCACTGATATGCACAAAATTTAATTTTTTCAAGACTTAAATCTTAGCAACACTGAAAAGCATCTACACAGACTTCCACTACGTGGATTTTACATTCCATCCTAGCAATATACCATTTTATTTTCTAGATTGAACTTTTCAGAATCGCTGAAGTTCGAAGCCTCTGAAAAATAAAATGTGCGAAATAAAAACACCGCTCAACGCAAGATTGTATCCTTGCTGCTCATTGTCTGAATTGTTTTCTCCGCAATCGTGATTCTGTAAAAGGCATTCTGATTGGTCAGAATAATGGAAATTTTATGACTTTAATTTCTTTGTATTAATTAATTTGAGTCGATCAAATGTAGAACATTGAATTATAATTTTTTTGATTTCGTAATCTTTTTTTGGTTAATTTGAAAAGTTTACCCGCAACCTAATAATATTACTTGAACGATAGCGAAGCATGTCCTGCGGCCTACATGCCTCCCACTTCCACCGCGATGCGTCGCGTGATGACAACCTTTGATTTGAACAAATGGGGTCTCTAATTGTTTCTTGGAATAAAAGGAAAAAAATTGGAGGGTGTTCGAACTGAAATTAAAAGTTCAAAAAATAAGGGCCACCCTAATGCACACAAAACGTGACATCTTTTTTGTCTTGGCGAATTTTCTTGGAGCGCTGAATTGCCAACTTGGCTCAATTCCACCTTGGCCATCTTCTTTCTTGACGGCGTTTTTGGCTAGTGAAGCGTCAGCCAGAATGCGCCAATTTGGCCGAAAATGCATGGTTTGCATATAACGGAGCGCAGATGCTCTGCGGAAGATCAGCTAGTTAAGTAAAAGTGGGATTATGTTGAACGCGGCAAGACTTCTACTAAAGCGAAAGCGGATATTGGTTAACATAGGTTAAAAATACGTTTATATTGGTTCTGAAAGAGGAGTTCCTCCGTTATTGAATGCAATTGATAACAATTTTTTAAACAGGATCGCGATGTTGGCTAAACCAAGAGGCTGATTTCAGAAATTCACAATAAAGCGAGGGAATTAGAAAAGGGTGTAATTTAATATTGAATAGAATGTAGTCAGAGAAAGATTTATCACATATACACACAGAATATATCTGAAACATTAAAAAACAATTTTCTGTTTCCAAGAAGGAAAACTATTTGAGGCTAATAGATTTCATATTCTTTTCCACCATTTTGGGGTTGATTTCAAACGACTCCATCCGAATCATATATTATAAGAAGTCACAAAATAAAAGATTTTGAGCGGCCAGTCCACCAGGGCCAGGTCCTGGAGTCCACGCCAACATCCTGAGGCAAGGCTGAAAACCCATTGTATGAAGTAATATTTTCACATGCGTTGTTGTTATTATACAAAAATTGCATCAAAACTTGAATACTTACCTATACTTCAAATATGCAATATTTTTCAGTCAAACTTTTAAAAAATTTTGTACCTTACGTTTAGTTAAATTTCCATTTTGAAAACTTAGAATGGCGCTTTATAGCGAATCTGGAGATTTTGCATAGTGTTCATATCATAAAAAAATCACATCCCATTCTCCAAATTTCCATACCACATCAACATGAGAACATGTGACTAACTACCTGATTGAACATGCATCAGCATCTTACATAAAAATGGACAATAGGAGAATACAAATAAATTCAAACAATAAAAAATAAGCAAAAAGAAGAGAAACTTAGAAACTAAAATAAATTTTAACAGTAATTATTGGGCGTTCACACAAATACCACAAACAGTAGCGTGTCATCCTAAAATAGACTTTTAAGTTCTATTAGGAAACTTTATGTGAGCAATTAACACTAAAATTAAATTGCGTTTGAAAGAAGTTTTCCAATTCTACTTTATAGCAACGTAAAACTGAAGTAGTAGTCAGTAGATTTATAGACACTACTATCACATGAAAACTAAACCAAAAATTTATAAAGTAAGAAATTGATAGCATAAAAATGATGTTATACCAATACAGTAAAAGAGCAGCAAACAATCCAAGCAGGAAATTGACCACCAAGGAACCAAACACAAGTTCCAAGCCGAACATTTTCACTGACCGCCGTCACAGAACGCAGAACACACCTGACAGCTTTCTTTAGTACATGGGCAGGGCTCTTTCAACTGTTTTGTTAATAAACAAAGATGACGCACTCACCAATTGGTCATGTGATGAAAGAAAAAAACGAAGCGGAAGTACGTCAAGGTCATGACGTAGCACGAGAAGCTACATTTATATCTTCACTTTTCCGTATCTGCGTGATAAGGGGAGAAGAGCTTTCTTCGGCTTAGGATATCGTAACTCAAGCTGGTAATATTAAAATAATTGGAATAACTGCTTTTGAGATAATTCGGCCAAAATCGGAAGTTTCTGCTGCTGTTGTTTAAGGAAAGCTATTTGTCAAAAATTATTTTTAATGCTCAGTGTTTGAAAAAATATGAATAAATTCAGGTTATTTGATGTGTGCAATCGCAGATAATAACAGATTTTTCTGTGTTATCAGTAAATCTTGTCACGATATTCAAAAGTACAATATGAAATCGCTTTCCTTTCATTTTGATTAAAGATAAAAATATGTCTATTTTTATCCTGGTAATTTAGATAGATTCCACATTAGATAGCTAACGTATACTCATTACAAAGAAAATAATATTTTACGGATTTTCCGTTCTTAAATAAGGAAAAAAGAAGATTACGAGGCTGGAAAATAATATAAAAAATTCCACGTGTCTAGATATTTTCAAATAAAACAAACGTCTTTGTATCAGGAATGCAACAAAGTAAAAATGTTTTGAGCCATATTAGAAATCCTGTTCTACAACGGGTCTCATACAGGGAAAAAAATTACATTTCAACTAAAAAAGTGAAAGTTTAGAAAAAATAATTTAAAAATATATGAAAATAATTAACAGTTATAATTAACAAAATTTAACAAAGATATTAACTATAAATTAATTTAATTAATTAGTCATAAATTAATTAAAACTCTTTTTATTATATAGTAAGGCACATATGCAGCTATTTCTAATATAATACAGAAACAATAATATAAATATAAAACAAAAGTAAAAAAAGAAAGAGTATAGATAAGAAACAAAAGATATTTATGAGACGTTTTATTATAAGACCTTATTGTTTAAATCTTTTGTTTCTTATCTATACTCTTTCTTTTTTTACAGTTGTTTTATATTTATATTATTTGAAAATAATTAAGATTGATTTATAGCTTAGGAGTTAGATTTGGTCAAACTGCGCCAGGTAAACTCACATATTTTCAATGCTTTTTCAACAGTGTCGGTTCAATAAATTCTTTAAGGTCTAGTTTCTCAGCGCATGAAAAGAATACCTCATTTTTTTGTTATAAAGAAAAAGATTTGATAAAATAACGACAAAATGACCTTTACGTATTGCACGATTCAGAAAGATCTCTAACGCTCTTAAATACATAATAATATAGATTTTATTTCATTATATGTCATTCCGGACTACACAAATAGTTCTTAAATTCAAAGCAGAATTCTGTTACAAGTAACTTTGTGATTCCAGCGGTAATCTAGGAAGATCGTCCACCAAATCTTCCTTAAAAAAAAGTTTCATATTTAAAGAAAATTTTGTCCAAGGCGTCTAAAGAGTAAATAAATTCTCATAACAGCAACATTGATAGTTAGTTGATAAATCAACATGAAAACCGTAAGGAACTATAACTCAAAATGTTTGTTTAGATTTATTATATTTACGTCCCTTTTCGGAACTAGACAAAGGCTGTTAGGGATAGACCTCGTAATTTTCAGCCCGTAACAGATGGCAATAGGTGCATATGAAATGAATCATCGTTGTTCAGTTTTCCACTACACACCAACAAAGAATTTCAGATGGAGAATTGACGCTATTCGAACAATGAAAATGGCAATAATTTTTGTGCATCAAAATTTTTTTTAACGAAATTGTAACAGATTTTGAAGATAGAATTGTAAAACGGAAGTAAACTAGAAAAAACGCACATTTACTTAAAAGAGTTAGTTGTGTGTTTTTAAAATGGGAAGTAACAACGCAATCTTTCACACAATTTAACCCATCCATCTCTTCTAAAAATATTAAGTACATATTTTGACTCACTCTTTCTTAAAATGTGCACAAGTATCCCCAATTTTTGAGTTGTATAAAGACTTAAAGTATTTTATTCATGAATCTACTACTTGACAGATGTATCTAGTTAAATTGAATTTGACATCTGTGAACAAGGCAAGGAGTCATGTGACCGTGAATTGGTCCCATTATCCACAATTTATGTGTTATGTAATGATTTAAATATGACTTCACACAATGCATGGCAGCCGGCTGTTGAAGGCTCTAAACCTTAAATGTGGGTCGGTTGGTGTGGATTATGGTTTTTGATTTCACACATGGCAAATAGAATTGAAAATATCTAGAACAAGAAAACTTGAGGAATGTGTAATTGACAGGGTATATAATTGTAAACAAAGCAATGCATCTATTTTCCTAAAGCACCAAGTTAAATACCGTACGTCAATAAACTACCAATACTAGAGACTATAAGGGATCTGTTGAGGACATAAATATTCCATAAAGTTAAATAGTTGTCCTTGGAATTTATGAGTAATCTTAACTTTTCAAAGTGTCCACCACAATGTTTGTTTGTTTAGCAATTCTTTAAAAATATTCTGGGTTTTGCTTACTGACTCGTTTGTGCGGGATGCTTGGATAATTAGGGCTATTTGAGCACCCAAATAGAAAAATACAGAAACAGTCAGTATTAGGTAGTATAGATTAGAGCTTAGTGTTACAGGGTTGCGGAAAGCAGCAAGAAACATTGGCTGAATAAATAAATCATCGACAAGAGGAGTGAAATCAAAGCAGGAAATGAAAAATGTTCATCGAAGCTGTGCAGGGTTCTCAATGTCTTTTCGAACGCAGCAAAATGTGATTAAGTGAAAGCCTATTTCGAATGCTTCAACAGTCATGGGATAGCACGATGGAAGGATCTCGAAAAATTCATGGGAGGATCTCAGTTTGAGGAGATTCTTTTGATGTCTCATCTTGCTAAAACCAGCATAAATCTTCTGAATATTTCAAGCTACTATGTATAATTGGGAACAAACAAAAAATAAGAAAATTTGATACCCTTCTTTTCTCATTTTATAAACTGGTAACATTTCTGATAGCTTTTTAAAGTGCTTTGTCGTTAATAACACTTGTCGACGATTCTTACACAAACATACATGCAGTATGGCTCTGAATATTATCAGGATGAATGAATGCTGCATAGGGCATATTAATTAGAGCGTAGACGAAGAAAACAATAAAAGCGAAACATCTGAAGGCGCCAATGAAGTATTTCGTACAAAAATTTCTAATGTATTTAAAGATTGTCTCAAAAGGATACCGATCGCAGACTTCGGAATTGTTGATCACTTCTATTCCAATTGAATAAAACATAGCAGATATGAATCCAAAATCATCCATAGTTCAACCCAGGAAAAGTAGGAATTTTCTTTAACTTCGAAAATTATTTAATATTTTAATTGAAGAATTTTGCATTTGTCTCAAACTATCCATTTCTGTTTATTAGTAAAATGTTGAGCCATTAAACCGCAATTTAAGTCATTCAACTTTTCTGCAGATGGAACCTCCAATTAATCTTCTGGTGGCGTTTTGGACTTTGAATTTTGATTTTTGTTGTGTCTCCAGACAGAATCGATATCAGCTCGTTTTCTGACGATTTGTCCCTATCTCTATTTCAGTTTATATAATTTTGTTTTCTTTTTTAAATTGAAACATTCGGTTTTGTGTTAATGCTTATTTTTGCTAAAGAAAAGTAGCCTTACTTACAATGTTTAGAATAAGCTTGATTGAAAAATGAAATTTCGCAGACAATAACTTACCCAATCAATACGATATGTAGCAGTTTGCGTGAACTGCGTTCGAATAGTTTTGATTACAAACGCAGTTTTCAGCAAATTAATGCTTGCTCTTTTAAATCCCAAGAAGTTATAATTTGAAAATTATGTATAATTACATTATTTCTACGATGCCCTAAAGCGCGCTGCTATTTCATGATCAGTATGAAAGGAGTAAGCATTTCAGTACAATTACTGAAAATTGAAACAAGCAATTATATAATGAAAATTTTGTTTAGTCCATTGCAGGAGCAAATTATACTTCACTTTTAGTTATTATTCTGCGGAATTTTTGATTGCACTAATGCTAATTAAAAAAGAAACTCTGAACTATTTTGTTAAATTAATGATTGTATCATCATTTTCAATTTTGTTCATTCACGCCTTTAAAATTAATATATAATTTTTATGTAAATAATAATATATTTTATATGTACCATCCAAAGTATAATTATTACAACCTTCTCACCCTGATCATCTTTCTAATGAGCTTTGTAAAAGTCAGCAAATCCTTATAATTGGCATTCCTAATTTAGGGTATTCCTTGTTTCAAAAAAAGTCCAGCCGCCAATTTAGCTTTCGTTTCATATGATTTAATGCCTGCCGTTCATTAAAGAATTCATTGCCAAAGTTTGCTGGTATGAAACTCCTAAACTTTACATGTAACATTCTCAAAATGGCCATGGACAATGGCACTACGTAAAATATCATCTAAAGATATTAATCTAATCGTTTATCTCTTTTATCGATTTCAAAAAGTATTTGAAGACTCCAGTAAATAAAAAGAAACCTTTCATGTTTTTGGAAGGTCTTCAGCTATCTTCAAGAAAATCTACATTACTATATTACCTTCAAGCCACTTTCGGCAACCAGCTTGTTTCATGGGGACCGTTGATTGTGTCTAATTTTAATTAGGGGAAAGTGGGGTAAAACCGGGTACTTAAGACTCGAAAGCCTATAGGAGCTAAAATATTCGACATGCAGCTTGTCAAATTTTACTGAAATATTCATTGTTTATCGGAGTACAATATATCATCCAGGAAAAGTTATAGTTTTACTACTTTTTTTTACCAATGATATATTTGCATTATAAAAGTCATATCACCCTGTTTTATCCCACTATTGGGGTAACTGATTTTGAACCCCACTTTAGGTTATAGAGAATAATGTAACATACATTCGATTATCGTACATATTTTACACTGAATATTCGGCCATGGGGACATTTAGGGGACCAACCAGAAATTGATGAAGGCGAAAAGGGATTTCGATTAACTCCGTTTCAAAAAATGCTAGTAATGATTTGAAAATTTCATTTACGGTTTTATTTGCTATGCACATTACTTACATTCATTTTTGTAAAAATAGCATGGCAATTCGGGAAGATATAAAGGTATCTTTAAAAATCCTAAATTTTTCCGCGTGTTTTTTTTTTTTTTTGCAACACGCAGAGTGTTCAACCAAATTATAGGAAACTTTCAGAACACATGACAATATGTTAGATAGGCACAGATTAAAAACTTGAAGAAAATACTCGATCAGAATTTTTTTCATAATTTCATCCCATCCTGCAAAGTATTTACGTGCCAAATTTGCTATCTATAGGTACAACGGTGTGCTCTGCAGAGCGCCAATAGACAGATAAACATTCTGCTTTATTAGTAGTAAAGATAAATATAGGATTTCCATTTAAAATATTAAAAGGAAATACCGATATAAGGACAAAATTTATATCTTGATTTTTCTCTGTTGTTCAAGAGCATTCATTTCAAATTAAAACGTCCAATTTTTTCTTTCAATAATTACACAACAAGCCAGATTTCTAATGCCTACAAGTTAAAAGTTTTAGTGGACATTTTTGTGAAATGTTAATAAATTATGTAATTTAGTTTTTGTTCTCTGGTGCGGCAACTTTATCATTCTGCGAAAACGCACTGATCTACATACATGCTATAATTAAGCGGTTTTCGATTACATATATTGTCTAATTAATGAGGTTAATAATTTCAAAAAATGCATTTTCATATTTTTTTAATAAAAATACATAGGGAAGACCGGGGTTAGTTGTTACACGGAGCAAGTTAATATATTCGAATTATAAACTAACCACTGGTAGAAAATCACTCTTCTCATGCTATGGTAGCCTTCATTCATGTGTTTTCCTCACCGAACTTCGGAGTGCCTGCAATCAATAGCAGAGAGAATTCTTTTGGTAATGCTGATTTTGTGTCTGATAGAAATTTTTCTTTTAAATTGTAACTTTTTATTTGCGATGAAACACTTGGTGATATCTGTGTAATGTCCGTACCACGAGAAAGCCAAGATTTCAGGTAAGTAATATGATATTTAAAAATTCTGTAGAACTATATGATACTACTCACACATATCAAGATATAAAATAGCGTCACGAGCTACTTGTTACAGTGTAAATAATTATCTTTGAAGTTATCATTTTGTGTGAATTATTATGCCTGAACGCAATCAGTCAAACGAAGAACACGTCATGCATAATAATTGACACAAAACGTTGATTTTAAATTTAATTTTTGCCTCTTCATCGTAAAAAACGACCATATAGAAGGCATTTGAAATCGTAGAATATCGTTTTAAGAATTGGATTTTTTTCCCTTGTCACGAATTCGGATACATAGAAAAGTACTTATAGCCGATTTCCGACGACGTCTTTTTTCCGCCGTGTGCAGAGAGCTGGTTGACATAATTTCTTTGTGTCATTCTTCAGTAAATTTTCTTTGTTTATGAACCTATAGGTGGTTACTTCGTATAATTTTGACGACTCCTTGTACTTCTACAGGAAAGAATAAAATTATAAAACTAGTGTTAGTATTTTGCTTACTTTATTTAGATTCAGCCATAAAAGTTTCATTTTGCTTCCTCTAACCGACTAGCCGTCACCATGTTTTTCTATAAAATGTCGGTCGGGTAATATGCGCCTTGTGAATAAAACATACTTTTTTACTTTGAGAATAAATGCCTCAGTTCAAAAAGAAGCCTGAAGGTGAAGATCAAGGAAGAGATCTGCAGATGTCATGAAGCTTGCATCTCCAAGGGGGTGGGGGAATGGTATAGTGGTAAGGGCTGGGCTTCGGGACTGGAGTGTTCAAATATATCTATTTGTACCCAACAAATTATTTGTGTTTATTTTAAACCTTTTATTCTTTAGTCTGGCCCATACTACTCGACATATTTAAATTTCTTTAAAGTATCGACTTAAAAATTATTTGTCATATGTAATTTGCATGGTTAGATAAATTTGTTTAATATAATTAACAAGAAAAAAAGTGTTCAAAGAAAGGTTTTAATTACTTATAGCTCGTTCCAACAAACAATATAAATTTTATTTTAAATTTTCTTTAATTGTCCCACACTACCCACTGTTCTCCTAAATGTCTCCCATTACCAAAATGACTCAAATGTTTAAACTATTTGGCGTGGAAGACATGCTTTGCACGTCAACTGTTATATGTGCCAAATTTCAATATGACATGTAGAGCATGTTGACCTTTTCAATAAGTTCATTATATTGCCTTCAGTTAAATTGCAATATATGTTGCCAGGTCAAGTGTTTAATGGTGCGAAACTCGCCAATGACTCGTGCAACATTGAAACAATTAAAGCAGTCACCATCTTGAAACGGAATCAATAAATGAAAATTCCTTACACATACCTCATTTTTCATGACTTCAAGGAACATTCATGTAAAATTCGAAGACATTCGACCTTGATCGTGACTGAGTAACAGACAAACAGATGAAATGCTTCAAGGTTGAGTTAAAATAGGATCTTGCTTCGCTCGGTCAATAAGAGATTGGTCGCAAAAACGGCCTAAAAATGTTAATATGTTGTCTTCCATTCTGGAGTACAGCTGTAATAAGAGGAGTTGCTAATTTAGAATGAATTTTGATGGTATGATGAACACGAGCAACAAAAATGTTGTTTTATTCTGTGAAAGACTGGTTTTTCATGTTTACTGCTAAAAGGAGAAAGGCACATTTAACATGAGTAATCTTTCATTAAGACTGATGTCTTATCCCATGTAACGCATCGCTCTGGCACCTACAGAGTATATGGTGAAGCCATTCTATATCAAAAGAAATGATTAAAAAATTGTAAAGGAACGAGATTTACCACATTCATTGAAAAACTTATTTATTTTTATTATATGGAACTCTTTATGAACAGAATTGTTTTCAGCATTTCTCATAAAAAAAGCTAGTCTTTTAGACTCGGGCATAGGTTCAGAAATCGAAGTTACTAATATTTCCAAATCTAAAGCTACAATGTTAAAGCATACACAATGCAATTTTTAAGAACAATAAAACTTTACCACAGCTACCACCAAAGATGTTATTTCTTCTCGAAGTTCACAATTACTTGAAAAGCCTTGAACATTTTCTCATACTTTCTATATATTTATCTATGATTTCATCTTTATAAGAATCAGGAACAATACTCTCAAATTCAGTAGAAAGTTCATAATAATCGCATCCAAATTGAATATAACTATATAATAACATGAGACGAAAAATCTCTTTAAAATCGGCAAGCGTCAAATATCTGGAAACCTCGTTCGCCATTTTTATGAAAAGAGGTTGAAATGGCCATTCCAAACAGCGGGCGACAATCAGTGCAGGCATTTTTTGGAACAATTCCATGCGTTCTCTTTCGTCCATTTGGAAGAGACACAAATATAAGTCATCTTTATGCAGTGGGCCGCAGCAGAGAACAGCAAAATAATCCTGCCTGCATTTCAGTGGTAAGTAACGGAAATAAGAACTTAATCTCAAGGGTATCTCCGATTTGGCAAAACATTTTATTCTGAAATATTCCTCAATCATTTCATTCATAAGTTCAGTATTACCTTCCTTTAACAAATTCATCCAAAGTCTTACAGCTGAATTAATTCTTCTTCGTGACGTGATATTAATGCCAACTTTTTTCATTGTGTCCCAGAGCCCCAAGATTTCATCCTTAAGACAATAATTGCAAGCCACTATAAAGCGGTCCCTGATATCAACGCTCCCAGTTTGAACAAATTTCTTGGCTGTTTCCACTCTGTCAATCATTCCATTACTTTTCCAGCAAAGCCAGCTCATGAAGCTAATACAAATACCTTTTCTCTTCTCTGGCAGCAAATCATGTTCTCCTAACCAAATAATAACTTCATAATACATAGGGCGGATGAATTTGGCCACTTCAGTGGGAAGAGAAGGTGGAAGAAGAGGCAATTTCTTCACTACTTTCTTCTCTATCGATTTCCATAGATTATACCTACAGAGCTCAACGGTATCTGCCTTATCGAATTGAAAGGGCATCATTATATCCTTATTCAGCATCTTTTCTATATCAGAGTCCTGTAGGAGATGCAAAGCAATCTTCACTGATGACATGTGTAGTAGAGACGGCACGAAATTAAAATTCATTCTGCTTCACAAAGAAATATCTGCTATGCGAACAAAAGCTTGTTAGAAGAAATGATCGAAATCGTGCAGATTAATTATAAAATGAGAACAGGATGTGAAATAATTCTTGATTAGAAGACGAGATAATAGAGGGTAAAAATACCTTGGCGAAGAAGTCAGTTGTCCGAAGTCAGTTGGGAAGAACGAGGAGCAATCATACAGTAAAACAGGAGATAAGATATAAATTTTTCACTTATTGCTCAAAGTTAATAACAGAATAGCCTGCAAAAAAGAATACAGATGTTTTGGAATATTTCATAGAATATTAATATCTTTTTCATGTAAACTTGTTAAAATTTGAAAAAAAATAATATTAAAGCTACTTCTGTATTGCAATCGAGCAAAGAATCATTCATCTTTCTTAAATTATTTCTTGACAAGCTTTATTTTTGTTCTATAACATTTTTAACAACTATCTTATTATTGCCATTCCTGGAAAATTAAATTTTGATAAAATAAAAATTATAATATAGAGAGATTTTTAAAACTTAACGAAATCGTCTGCAATTGATGCTACATTAAATTTAACTTAAACAAAGATAATAATTTTTAGAGAAAATTCTACAACTTTACATAATCGTCTGCAGTTGATGCTGCATTAAATTTTATTAATCAAACATAATAATGTTTATAACTATATTTGGTTAAGATCAAATTAAGATGCAAAATTTCTATCAAAAATTTAAAATAACGTTGAGTGAAACTAATACATATTTCACACTCAAATCTCACTAACTCTGATGAACTTTTGAAATTCAGAGTATATGCTTGATTTATGGAATGCATGAGGAGTTTCGAGCAACTTCTTCGTAGTATTTAAATGGCGAAGAACATATCGATAAAACATAAACCTACATAATTCGGCACTCAACATTTGAAGAAAAACTTGTAAATGCTCAATAAATATTAATTTCATTAAATATTCTCTGACCAGTTCGGTCTCAGATTTATAATTTAATTAATTTACTTTTGAAAGGTTTAAGGAATACCGAGGAATCTTCATTAAACTATTAGATTAGTCCGAGATCTCACCAAAATTTCCGCTGAATGCAATAAATGTTCCATTCTAGGAAAAATAGCATTATTCACAACTTTGATTCGGAAAAGTTAAATAAGCTTACTTCTTAGCTTTTTGGCTCCACAGGAACAGTTTCTATCAAGAAAAAATATAATAAATTCTAATAAACTTTTGTTTCAACAGACGTAGCTGAAATCTCATTTTCTTACCACGTTATAACTTAAAAGAAAATGCCAGATTCAAATTTTCAATGAAAACAGGAAAAATAAAATACAGTGCGCGCTTTAGCGGTGCTGCGAGTCGGATGCATCAAGTATGTTTTCACCTTCTGATTATGTATTTTAGTCAAAACATTATGCATGAAATTTTTATACCGTATTAAACTGAAATTCTCAGTACTTGGCAACTGACTAGCAAAACATTTAGACTCTTATCTTAATATAAATAAAAGTCATTGTGGCTATGTATGTGACTATATTCCACATCTCCTCCTAAACCAATGGACTGTTTTCAATCAAATTTTGCACACTTATTATTTAAGACAACGGGAAGACACTTAAGCAAATTTTAAAGTCCAAAAGTTAATTAAACAGTCACTTAATTAGAAATTAACCAAAACAGTTTTTCCTCAGTAACTTTGGAACAAATTGTTTCTCAAAAAATGTTTTTATACCATCTTAAAGTTCAAAATTTTACCTTTCCAATGATATCAATTTCAATTTTGTGCAATTTTTCCCTCAATTTTTATTAATTTTTCCAAATTTAATTAATTAAATGATTGAATTGACGCAGACGATTTTGAATGAAATTTATAGATTCTCCGTTGCTTGGCAACGGTGAGACTTTGAACTACTCTGCCTTTATT
Source organism: Araneus ventricosus (assembly GCA_013235015.1). Taxonomy (NCBI): domain Eukaryota; kingdom Metazoa; phylum Arthropoda; class Arachnida; order Araneae; family Araneidae; genus Araneus; species Araneus ventricosus. The sequence goes on along the minus strand of BGPR01005517.1, from coordinate 823 downwards.
TTTCCGATATTTCTGCATATGTTGTAAATATTTCTTCATCTATTTATTATTCTCGTGCAATTTTTCTTTAATTTTAATATTTTTTTCAAAATTTATTATTCAATGTCTGATGCAGTATGTTTTCACCAATCATTACTGAGACGCCCAGTAATCTGCCTAAGTGTGGAGTTGGCTTAAACATTATACCTCAAACTAAAAAAAAACCATAAATTTACATTTCAAAAAAAAAAAAAAAAATCCGAGAATTATTTTGATTTTATCAAGACTTTCAAGGAAATACCTCGCATTTTGTGTTACTTTGATATAATTTTATGAATTTGTGAACTTGGTTAAGAAAAGACGGCGAGATCTTTATATAAATAAAGACATTTTGATTATGTATGTGTGTGTATGTTCCACATCTCCGCTAAAACCACTGAACCGATTCCAACCAAACTTTGCACACTTATTATTTAAAGCAAGATAAATATCACTGTTAACTTTTTAAAGCCCAAAAGTTAGTTAAACTTTCAGTTTATAAAAAATTTCAAAAAATTCGGCAAAACTAATTTTACACCTTATTAAATTATTAGTGATTATTAGCTAATTAAGGACATACATTTCATTTAAGAACACTTTGTGTCTTTTTAAAAAAAATTCAAAGTCAATTTTATACACAGTTTGCACCAATATTTTTTATTGTTGAAGAACAAGAATAATACGAAGAACTGCTGCCAGAATACATTAGCAGAATTCTGGAAGAACACTAAAAGAAAATTTTAAAAGTAGACGATTCACAATTTAATTGTTTCAAAGTATTCATTAACACCTTCTTATACTTCAG
>BGPR01005516.1:17003-92753 GCA_013235015.1 Araneus ventricosus | reverse complement strand
AGTGCTTGTTGCATTTTTTGGGACACCCTGTGTATTCTAATATAATAATAGTATAAATTGTTTGGAAAGAAAAAGGATGAAATAACGTATTAGACACTTTGAAAGTGAAAGCTCACTTACAATCAAAATAATTCTGTATTACACATATTAACGGAAGAAGTGACGATTATTTACACTAGTCCACCTAACTGAACTAATTGAATATGCTGATTTTAACGCCCAGAGTTCTATTTATCGGACAACTGCATTTCACTTCCATGGCTGGGCTTAGTGCATTCCATTGTTTCTCTGTTTCTTTGTCTAGCAAGTCAAAAGTTATTATCGAACTCTAAAACAGTTTTCATCAGGAATATAACACCAGTTAGCCGGATTTTGATGTCAAGATATCATTATTTTCATTTTTTTAAATTTTACTTCTGATTCAATTTTACTATATTTTTAAAATCTTCATTATATACGAAAAAAGTTTGTTTTAAATAATATTTTCGATTTCTTTTTCTAAAAAAGTAAAAAATAAAAATAATTTTTCTCCTAATTAAATTTTACTTCGCAGTTAAATTAATCTTAGAGTTGTAAACATAATTTAAAATAAATTCATTGAAATCTAGGCTTAAAACTATTTGGGTGTTCATTAGCTAAACTACTGATAATTCTAGCTGAACAAGTCAAATATACTAGGGAGAAATATGTGTCATTTCCATTTATGAATCTTTCAGGCTAAATCTAGGCTTAAAATTATTTGGGTGTTCATGGGCTTATATAGTCATAATTCTAACTAAACAAATCAAATATACTAGAGAGAAGTATGTCTCATTTCCATTTATGAAGCATTCTGGCTATAAAGAAGTTCAATATTTTTTCTATTTCTTCCATTTTATAATACTGATATGTTATTTGTGGAATTTTCATACATTTTTATACAATGATATTCAACAATAATTTTTTCTTATTCTCTATTTAATATTCACAGTACTTCCTGAAAACTGTGACCCTTAGAAAAACTTTCTTTTCATTTTAAATATATATTCAAATAAACAGTGGAAAAAATATTAATCTCCGTAACATATGTCAATGTGTCATAACATTATCAATCTCCGAACTTATGAAAAGATTATAAAATATACAATATTAAAATTCTTATGTGTGTATGTGTGAATGTGAGGCTATCTTCTCACGAACCGCCGAAATCCATTTTGACCACTTAAATTCTGAAATTACAATTAGTTAAAAAGAAATTAATTTAAAATTAATTTACAACAATTATTTTCATTGCTGCAGCGCAATTCAAATTGTTTCCATTGTTTAAAGAATATTAAATGGCGTGTTTCTCTTTTATACTAGAAAGCTACAACAATGAAATATGGATCCGTCAACAATGCAATATAGATGACGTTGCTTGTGGGATTCGGTATTTGATTCAAAGAAACAGGGAAAATTTATTCGCTCTGTTGTTCGGTTTAAGATTCCATGTATGAAGTGCATCTTGCTTTCATGCATATATACTTCAGTTAGAATAAATTTTAACTCCATTTCTTCAATTACATCAGAAGAAGGATGAAGAGTCGAAAAGTCCGACCTCTTTGAAATAGTCTGAGTCGGTTTTAATACCATGTTTTAATTTATAAATCTTGAAAATATAATTGTTAATTTTAAAGTTGTTTTAATTATTATACAATTAACTGCTTAAAAATTTCAAATAAAATTTCTTATTCAAGCATCTCGTGTTTTCATTCAAACCATGCTGTTTTAATGTAATAAATAGGCTTGATTTGAAAGTATTAATTCAAAAATATAGGATTCAAAGAAGATATATCATTGAAGAAAAGACAATGTATTTGTGGATAAATAAACTGGAGGCGGCATAGTAATATATGGATCCCGAAAAACGCTGTGTCACTTCCTTCCCTCCGAAACTAAAGTCAGACGAAATAATAATCCCGGAATATGATAGACCATTCATTTCGCCAGGAAACGGTATAATAAGGATTTTTTTCGATTTTTTTTAAATACGCAGATTTCAACTCGCTTTCACGGACGGAATGTATGAACTGCTCTTTGTTTCTTATTTATCCCAGCTAAAAAAAAGCTGCAAAAAAATTTTTTTGAATTTTTCTCAAAGATTTCAGCAGTTTTCTTGAAGACAGGAAAAGGATGCATTTTTTCTTATATTTAATCTGCAGAAAATCTACAAAAAAATTCTTATTATATTTTTCTCTAAATATTCTGCAGATTTTTTAAGACAGGAAAATCTGTAAATTTTATTAAATTTAATCTGTATAAAATCTGCAGAAAAGTTTCTTATTATATTATTTCTAACTATTCTGCAGATTTTTTGAAAACAGAAAAAATCTGCCTTTTTCTCCAACTTAATCTGCATAAAATCTGCAAAAAAAAAAAATATTTTTTTTAAAAATATCCTGTAGATTTTTTAAGTCTTGAAAAAATCTGCATTTTGTATTAAAATCAATTTGCAGTTATTTAGTAGATGTTCACAGCATCCTTAAATTTGACCAATATCTGTTGATGTTTTGAAGATTTAACTGCAATTTCATAATACCTTTATTTCTGTAAATACATATTTTGCACCATATTCTCTAACATTGTAGCATTATTTTCCAAAGGAATTTAAAAAAATTAGAATATAATTATCATAATTTTTTAATTTTACAGCATACGGGAGTTTCAAAAAATTTCCCAATCGAAAATTGTCTTAGGCACTAAATTTTTTAAATATGTCACTGAAAAGATGAAATCTAAATTATTCATTAAAATAAATATTTGAGGTTTTACCATTTTAAACCTTTCCCCCATAATTTAATTAATTTCCAATTAGTTTTCCAACTGTATTTGTGACTAGCTATTTTCCTCCAAAGCGAAGGGAAAAGTAGTGACTGCGCCCTTTGGATAGAGAGAAGACTTAGCAGAAAGATAAAAGGCGAAAACGAATTTATTGAAACAGAGAATCTAAATTATTGTACAAAAATATTACTAATCTCATCTGTTACTCATCTTTCCGAATTTGAAACACGTATTCTGACCATAGTTGGTTTTTACACCCCTAAATGGCGCCACGATAGCTATGATGACGCTAAAACTCAAATAGATTATTCTACCCCATCACGTGTAGTCCGGCGTGGCATTGGGTTAGCGTTCCTACCTGCCAACTATATGAACGCGGGGTCGAACCCCGACAAGGATGAGTTTGAACTTTTGTCACAATCTGAATCGACATTGTTCGAGTAATTTGAATCAGAAATAAGATTCATCAAATTATTAATTACATTAATTAAAATTAATAATTAAGCCTTGACTGTGAAAAAATCAGCCGAAAATCTGAAGTTATTTGGAACAGAGGTTTCTTCAGATATTCTACATTTTTTTCTGAAGAAAACATGCTCCAAATACATTCAAATTGTCTGCAGATTTTTTAGCTGGGTATTTAGGAGAGAATGTTGGGCATTTGCACGAGACCTCACATTTCTCCGCCAGAGTAGGACGCATTATTTAAGATATCCCGTGCAGCCTCGGGCCACGCAGCGATCCCGATTTTTGACGGGTTATTTCCTTCCTTCCGTACAAAAGTCAGACAAAAATAATTCCAGAATAATATAGATCAGAGGTCTAAAACATGTGGTACGCGTACCCCTTGGATTACGCAAAGAACCATTTGTGGGTACGCGAAATAAAAGTTGGGAAAGAAATAAAGACTTAATAAAGTTAAAGAATTTTGTTTCTCCAAGTGAAATACTTGATATTTAATACGTATACCATTTGAATAGTTGTTTTATACGCAGTGTAATTTTTAGCCATTTTTATAAGTTAATGGGAAATTATTACAATTCTGATTTCATTTCTTTTGGCATTGATCTACTATTGTAACAAATGCTATTGTAAAAATGCAATAAAAAGAAAATTAAGTTAAGGAAATGTTACAAATGTTATTGTTTCAAATCATTTGAATCTTAAGCTAACCTAAGCCCTTAACAGTTTTGGTAAAGACTTCTTTGCATTAAAAGAATGGTTGGTGGTGGGTGGGAGGATATGTCAATAGGGGGTACACGAAAATATAAAATTCAATCTAGGGATACACGAGAGAATAAAGGTTAGGAGAACCCCTGAGATATTCCCTACATTTCGCAAAGACATGGCATAATTTTTTTCGCAAAACAACATCATTATTTTTTTATTTTTTAAAAATAAGTCGATATCGACGCGTTTTCTCTGGCGGAATGTTTGAACCGCTCTTTTCTCTTTATTTAATTAGGAGAGAGTGTTAGGCATGTGTCACGCAACTCACTTCTTTACTCCACCAGGGAATGACGCAACCCATTCCAAAAATGTAATGTAGATGGCGTTGTGCGCAGGTATTGGTAATTAATGCAAAGAAACAGGAAAGATTAAAGCGCTCAAATAGGCCTTTTATTAAATACTGTTGTTTTCCGTGAGGTTTTACTTTGAGATTTCATGTAGGCAGTGCATCTTGCTTCGTGCGTATATACTTCAGTTCAAATAAATGGTAGTTACATTTGTTTCATTTCGTCGGTTTGAGAGTCGAGGAGTAGGATTTTTTGGAAGAGTAAGAGTCAGTTGAAAATAATGCTGGAGTCAGAGTCTGTTTTAGTACCATGTTTTAATTTATAAACTTCGAAAGTATAATTGTTCATTTTAAAGTTGTATTAATTATACGGTTTATTCTTTTAATGTTAAAATTTCTTTTTCCAAACCTCTCGTGTTTTCTTTCAAACCATACTGTTGTCTATACCTATAAAAGACAATGTTTGTGTACGAGTGCGATGTACAGACGAATCTATCGCACATACAGCCTTGAAATTTGGCACGCAGGTAGTCGTAATGGTGACTGAATGCACCTCGGAGCCGAAATGTTAAAATTTAATCTAGAATTTTCTATTTAATATTTTGTGTTGTTTTGGGTGATTTTTCGCATTAATTTCTCAATAGCATGATTTCGAATAATTGTACGAAAAAAAATAGATACACCATCGCAAAGAGCACGCGATGTCTGTTCTAATGAAGTTAGTTTTGAATTTCTAACGTAATTTACTGAATTTTGAGAATTTTTTAAAAATAGTTACTTTTCAAAGATATAATTTTCCGAAATTCTTAAAACTCTTGCATCCGATGTTCTAATAAAGATATTTTCAAAAAAAGTTTTGGTAGTAACTCAATTATTTTCCTCTGAATTGAAACAAGAACGGTTAAAATATTTTATTTCTTCGATTTTAGATTAATTTATTTCTTAATGTGTTCAGAGAATTTTTCTCGATTGCCAACAGTGAAGAAACAAGGCGTTTCCACTTTTCTCCTTGGTGCGCCATTTGGCGGAAAGAAAACAGCCGTGATTTATTCCCTTCCTTTGCTGGACGCAGTCGTAAAGCAAGCAATAACGTTTTCACTATATCTTCAGCAAGAGAAATTAGATAAACTAAACAAAAATTAAAATGAAACAAAAAGAAAGAAAAACTTAAAGACAAAAAAACAGCAAATTTAGACAAGAACAATGACAATACATCTTTAATCGTACGAAAGCAACAGCCTCAAGTTATTGCATCAACAGAAGGTTGAAACGATAATATTTAAAACACATAAAAATATATAAAAATGAATTTCGAAAGTAAAAATTGTTCATAAAGGAAGAAATGAATAAGGAATCGAATGGTGAACTTTATCGAAGACCACTCACCATAAAGATTCCAAAATTAGACAAGATTTTCTGTCAAGGGTAAGATTATAAATCAAAATTATACCCTTTGTGGCCTGAATCCTGTCCAAAATCAATATTTGAATCATTTTGATGAATCAAAATGCACAATCCTTATAATATCAAAAGGAACTAGAGAGTGTGTTAACCCTAACACTCTCTGCCGAAATCTTAGATGCAATACAGACGACGCCAATATACATGAAGCAACAAAAATTAAAAGCAAGCACGTAGCTCCATCTATGAAGAAAAATTCTAACTAATTAATCAGAATAAAAAACTAATATTTAAACAGTTTTAGCAAATTAAAATAGAAAAAACCATTAATATATTAATTAGAGAAATTTTTATACTCCTTTTAAAAAACTATTAATATTAATGAAAGAATTTGGGAATCCGTTGTCTTTAAGAATATTTTTTAAATTATCTAAAGCTTTAACTAAATTAGAATGGTTGTTACATATGCTATTTATTCTATTAATTTGAGAAAAAATTGAATTCCTAAAAATTTATAATGAAGATTTGTATGAAAATTACAAAGTATTGTAGCCTTAAAATTAAACTCATTTCTTTTATCAAATAAGCCAACAGATATACCTGAATTTAATATTTCAATTTCTATATCTAAAAAATTGCATTTGTTAATTTCTGTATTGGTTTTGTTTAATTTAAGCTCTTCTGGATAGCAGTTATAAATGGAATCAAAATTATCATAATTAAACACTATAAGGTCATCAATAAAACGAAAACCATAAATAATTTCATTTTTAATTAATTCCTTCTCATATGAATGTAGAAAGATGTTTGCCAATGCACTAGAATAATTGCAACCCATAGGGATACCAAAAACCTGTTTATAGTATTCAATTCCGTTAAAAAGATAGTTTTCACAAATATTAACTCTGCAGATTTCTATCCATTTATTTTTTTCAATTAAATCAGTGTTTAGGTATAAATCATAAACAATTGAGCAAACTTCAATTAGTTTATTGTGTGGAAGGCTAGTAAATAGATTTTCAAAATCAAATGTATTAATGTTATAAATTTTATTATCTTTAATAAAATTTAAAATTTTAGTGTTGTTATCTATAATGAAATTCTCTTCTTCTTTGATTTTTTTAAGAATAATTTTTAGAAATTTAAAGAAAAATTTACTTAAATGATAGTTGTAACTTCCAGTGCTACAAATAACAAATCTGAATTTTAAAGGATTTTTATGAAATTTGATAGTAGGGAAAAGGTAAGGATAATTTAGATTACTGATTTTAATTTTAGTTTTTTTAGCTAGTGCAATAATTCTTTTATCCAGTTCTTTTTTTCCAAATTTAATTGTTTGATATGTTTTATTTGAGTTATATTCATTAAGCAGAGTGTCTTTGAAGTGTAATTTACACATTAAGCAAAAATTATTTCCTGCCTTATCTACTGTTGTTACAATAAATTTATCTTTAATGAATTCAATTTCATTTTTAAGATGCTTATTGAAAAAAATACCTCTATTAATATTTATATTATTATTTTTATAAATTCTATTTTTTGTTTCCAATAATATACGTTGTTTCCATTCTCCAAATCCCTCAATTGGCCAATGATATTTCCTGGCTATATTAGCAATGAAAACATCCAAGTCTCGATTAATGGAATTAATTATTCTATTATGACTAACTTTATTTCTTAACCTAAATTTAGTTCCCTTACTCATGATGTCTCTAAGATATTTAGATTTAACAATATTCAAATTACCTGTAATAATATGTCCCTTATCTATATCAATAAATTCCCTAAGATCTGCTTCATTACAAAAACAGTGTGTAATGTTTATTTCATTTAAATTTTTACAATAATAGTTATAGTTACAAATTTGTTTTTTGAGCGTTCTTGAATATTTAAATGCAGTAGAAATTATATTAATATCTTTAACAGGAAAGAATTTATTATTTTCATGAATAATTTCAGGCAACTTTAATTTTTCGAAGAAGATATCAAGAAAATTAACAACACAAAACTCTTTTTTCTCATTTTTGTTAACCCTAAATAGAAGTCTATTATTAGAAATACCCAGTTTAAACTTTACCAGATCTAAAAAGACATTTTTAATGTTAATATCAGCAAGAGAAGACTAGAAAAAATCAAATTGATTTCAAGGAGCTATTTACATAAAGTTCAAAGATTAAACCTGAAGTGGAAGATTTATTCTCTCTTTTTCTTTTCTTCTTTGATTCATTTTGGATATATTTAAATACTAGAAAAATTATGTTTGTCTGTATCTTTCGAGGCGTATTCTTCCATTTGAAATCGTTTAAATTTTCATTCGGTTTTCATTCTTTAACATTTTACCTGTTTTATAGGAATCAATCTTTTAAATACCAAAAAAAAAAAAAATCGAAATTATCGGTTGATTTGGTACTCTAATTTCAATTTGAAATATTTTCGTTGAATGGCTTTAATTCAAAGTATCTAATGTCACCAATTAACTATTTTAAACAGGATCGAAGAATTTTAACCCTCCAGCCGTTACGCTTTCAGATTGCAAAGTTTAATGAAATTGTCACTTTAAAAGAGAAGATTTTCTTCAAGTTGTGAGGTTTTGGACAAAGGATTCCAACCCCCTTTTGTGATCATTTTCGCGCCGTAGGGGGGTCTATTAGACCTGTTATCGTTTAGCAGTGACAGATGACTTCTAACCTCGATTCTTTGTGACAGAATCCTTTGTTAGAAGACAATTCTTTGAGCATTCTCAGAAAATTTGGGCAAACCGGCCCCCCCCCCCCACTGACCACAGACACTCCCTCTCATTATGTCGCCGCGTGACACCTGGGGGAAGAGAAAAACTTGTAGAAGGAAAATCTCGGGTCTGACACTTATATGGAACTTTTCTTTCCCGAGACAGTCTCGGGTCTGCCGTTATGAGAGGAAAAATTTCACTCAGATATCTCGGGCCTGACGCTTGGAGGGTTAAGGCGACGGCCTGTCTGAATTATAATTGTTTTTATTCATTTTAAATTCTATAATTTATAATTTCATTGTCGCTTAAAAAAACATATCTTCAGTTAATGTCATTATCGCGACGAGAAATAAGCGTCCAAAATCAATAATATATATATATATATATATGGTATTGATTCATTTTGATTTTTATTGATTTTGTTTTCAAAAATTTATTTTATGTCATTGTGGGCTTTAAAAAACATTTTGTTGAAATTCATGATACCACGGGCAATGTGCGGGTACTGCTAGTAAGGTAATAAAGAGACTTGATTTGAAAGATCTAATTCAACAATATATCATTCAAAGGAGATATTTCTAGGAAAAAAAGACTTTATCTGTGAAAAAAAGTAAACTGGAGGCGGGCATATGAAAAATGCGAATCCCGAGCAACGCCGAGTTATTTCCTTCCCTCCGAACTAAAGTCAGACAAAAAATAAATTCCGGAATCGGATATGATTCATTTCCCCAGGACAAATTTTTTTTTTTTTTGCAAAATAACGAATTTAGGTATTTTTAAAGATTATTTTAAATAACACGATTTCGATTCGTTTTCTCAGATGCAATGTGAGACCCGTTCTTTTCTCCTTATTTATTTTCGAGATAATGTTGGGCATGTAACAAGGGACTTCACTTCTTCACTGCGCCAGAGAATGACTCATTATTCGAGATAGCCCGTGCAACGCCGGTTCACGCAGCTAGAATTAAAATAAATCGTGCTATTAGTATTAAAAAATATGTAACCATCTGCAAAGAACTAAATATTTTCCTTAAATTTGGAATGTTTTTCATTTCAGTTATATTGATGACTGAAAATTTTGTTTAATTAAAGTCCCTTAACATTACGAAAAGTGGAGGCTTAAAAATAATAAAAATCAAACTGTTTCAAAACATTTATCCAAGATTTCAACAAAACTGTTTTTTAATTAAATGGAAAAGTTTGAGGAGAGATATATGTGTCTGTACTTACATTGAATAACTTTTGCAGATTGGTGGAAGCGTCGGAATATCAAACGCTGATGAAACCGTCACTGAGTCGAGGGAAGATTCCATTGCGAAAGAAGAATCCGCTCTTGATGAAACCAGGAGAAGACGTGCTATAGGAAAAACGGTTGTTTGGAAAACTTTCAAGATTATTGTTTTCCTTATCTGCCTAATTTTCCTGATAATCCACTCGGTAGAATTCTTCAATATTTATTACAAGTACCCCACCACCATCGTTACGGAAATTACTGTGGCTAAAGAGTTCAAGCTCCCTGCAATCACCCTCTGCTTCAGAAACAGGTGAGAATTCTTTAGCTTATACAAGTTCAATCATCTAATCGTGTATAAGCTTCTGGAAAGTTCAGATTGCATTAAGTCCAAGTAGAATTACAAACAATTCTGCATCAAAAGTTCAATATTCGTGCGATGGCGTTCAGGCGATAAATGGAAACTTAAAACCAAGGATAATTTTCAATTCATCCCATTACTCCGAAAAATACTTTGTGGTTAGAGAAACTGAAAAAATCTGAAGTTTTAATTTTTTCCCTCTTGTCATTGATTTCATCGAAAGGATCTCTTAGTTTTTTTAAAAGACCTAACTGTTTCTTCAGCTGCTGTTCGACTTATTTCCCCTGCATTTAGGAAAGATTTCACATGATGGTTTTCCGAAAAGTCTGATAACTGCTTGAACGGATAAATCCCAAGAGTTTGAGTCACATAAATCGTTCTCAATATTTCTTATATTAGCTTTTTTTCAGCAGTGCATCTTTTGAAGAGGTGTTTCCAACCCTGCATGCTTTGTGAGCCCGATATGTCTTACGATAACCTAATCTTTCTAGAACTTTGTACACGTTACATGAATAACCACGATTTCCTCATAAACCTTTTATTTAACTTCATTGAAAAGCTTTCACTTTATATCTAACACAATTTTTTTTTGTATTGTGGAAATGTATGGCAGCAAAATGTTTAAACAGTTTGTTGTCCGATAATTTTTGTACATATACTTGCATGCAAACGTTGCTTCATTGACTATATTAACATTGTACTCATGTTTAGCGCTTCTGTACTGTTAAACCGCACTCCTTTGACAACTGTTTAGGAAGCTGTCGTTTACTGATCGTTTAATTTTGTAAAGGAAAAAGTTTACCGAATGTTTGTTAAATACTGATGAAAGTCGAAATAATTTCGATACGATCAAGCGGATGAATGTTGTAATCTCTGTCATGAATTAGGACATAGGTTGAAATCTTTTATGCGCAATAAAAATTCGGAATGTTCAAAGCATATTTTTTTCGAAGCTTTGGTTTCGTTAAACAAAACAAAAATGACATCTCGCAGTGTAGCACCAGTTATGTCGTGTAATCAAAATTTGCATATGAAAATATTCCATAAGAAAAATAATCAATGTTAAAATTTTGATAAGATATTCATACCATTTTACATAATTTAAAATAGAATGAGACCTAAATAATGAATATTAAGGAACAATTACTAAAAAGAAACTTGAAAAATGCATGAAATAAAGGTGTAGGAAGAACAATATTCAGTACCTGCCGACTTTGGCGACCATATGTTCCTGCGGGAATATTGGTTGCATTTAATTTAATTTAAGTCTCTTAACTTGACGCTGATGGATCTCTGAGCAAAGCATTTTTAAGCATCAAACTGTGATAGAGAATTAAGCCGTGTTCTGCTATTCGAGTGCATGAAACTCCCTAATGGAGTCAAGTCAAATTACGTCATAGTTACATGCAAACGCAATTGCGCACGTCATCTAACATTTAATTACACGTTGTCGAACAAGACAACTTATATTTTACTTATTTCTAAGTTAAAATGCACAACTGATTCCCACATTGAAACGATACTGAGAATTATACTTGTACTATATTAGGATGTCGAATTGCCTGTTAAGTGATTTGAAGTTTGCCAACAAGAAAATTAAAGAATAGCCAGTATAATCTTTGAGCATATCAGATGTATTACTTAATATCTTAAGGGCTTTGTTAATTAGTTCTGCAAAAACATTTGTGCAAATTATATAAGATGTAAGAAAGTAAAGTTACTTTCTTCGACAACGTGTAATTACATGTTAGATGACGTGGACAGTTACGTTTGCATGCCAAAATGACGTCATGTTATTTGATTCCATTAGGGAGTTTATCTATACAAGAAGCAGAACAGGTTAAAAACTCGGCTTAAACCTCGATCACATTTTTTGAAGTTCAGAACCACTTTGCTCAGGGATCCATGAATATCAAGTTACGCATAATACATTAAAGTTATATGAAACACGTCAAATATTCCAGGCGTAGCAGGTGGCCGCCAAAGGCCGCTAGTTAGCAATAATCCTCTCAGACAAGTCTTGGTTGCATTTTGTGGACTTTGTTAACTAGTTTTGAGAAGGAATATTTTTGTGTTAGGTGTAGATTTCCTTTTTCGTCAACATGCAATCTTCATTCGCTAACAACATTCTGCAGTAACAGTGTGTCTTAAGAAAAATTTCCATACAAACAGCAGATACACAATACATTAAATTCAGCGAAGTTTTTTTCAATAAAAAGGAATTTTATCACATTGTAAAGGTTTTATTCATTCTTATTTTTCACGAAAACGGGAGGAAGAAAAATGACAATAAATTTTAAAACATACGTTCTCAGTTATGCATCCTCAAAACTGAAACAAAGCGGTTTTAATATTTAATTGGACCACATTCTTAAAATCAAGGGCAGATGTCAATTAGATGCTACATGCCCTATAGAACATAGCTGATAACTATCTTGCACTTCTGGGGGAAAATGCTTCGGGAAATGTTCTGATGGCATTCGATTTACTTCTGAATCTAATCGGCACAAATAGTAGAGAGTGCAAGAAACGTTCTGTCTAGCAGACAGTATATGATTCAAAATTTATTTCGTTCCCAGCTAAAAGAAATCTGCAAAAAATCTGAAGAAAAACTCTACAAAAAATCTGAAGGTATTTGGAACATGTTTTCTTCAGATTTTCTGCAGAAAAAAAAAATGTAGAATATCAATATCTGAAAAAAATGTTCCAAATACATTCAGATTTTTCTACAGTCAAGATTTAATAATTATTAATTTCACAACTAATGCAATTATTAATTCCATTAATCTAATTTGTGACTCAACTTACTTTTATGTTGTCCGCGATTCGAGCTCGCGTCCCTCTATTTGGAGGGCAGGAGCGCTAACCACCACGCTGCAAAGGAATGCTCGAAAAGAAGATAAATTAACCCTCCGAGTTGTTCGGTCTTCTTTCTAAAGCGATTCGGAAAGCGAGGGGCTGCAGAACCTTTATCTATTTTAAAAGTGTCTTCCTCCCAACAGAAGATTTTCCCAAAAGCGCAGAAGATCAAGTCTCTTCCCCCCTCTGAACTGTGGACAGTCAGCAACCCCCTTGGAGGTGCGGACTAACCGCAAGAATCCGTTCTATTCAGCTTGGATCCTATTCAAACTAGGTAACTTTCGGAGATACAACCTGTCGTGTGACAAAATTACACTTCATGTCTTCGAGAGCCCTCATTATGCATATTGCCCGTGTCCATGACAAAAATAAACACCGTTAGACTAGACAAATGCCAGACCGTTGGGCCAAAAAATTGAAGTCTATACACCAGATTTCGCCTTTCTAGCTTTAACCGTTTTTGAGTTACCGTGTTGTTCACAACCAAAATTCCAAAATTGTGTTTTTCGGACTCAGGGAGGTCTAAAACGTGGAGATTAATCAAAATCTCGTGTTGAAATTTACGATCGACGATTATAATACTTTCTCTTTGTATACTTCGTTTACTAGAAAGTAAAAACGATCAAACTTTTTTTCTATCAATTTTACGAAAATGCGCTAGCTACGAAGTAAAGTGTTATTGAATTTTTTTTTTTTCTGCAGACAATTTTTTGCAAACTTCGCAAAATCAAAGAATAAGGAGAAAAATTTAACACCTATTCGAAATTAATCAGGTGCCTTTTCACAATTTATAAATGTTTTGGACGTTATCGGTGTGATATTCAAAAACATTTTTGGGCCTTTTCATACCAAATATAAAGGAAATTTAACTAACATAAAACTGGCACTTTACTGTTTTTCTTAAAAAATAAAATTATAGATCAAATTCAAATATATCATACAGCTTGGAAAATAAATAAGAGTCTCATTATTATCCATTAAAGTTCAGAATGAAAATAAAAACCTGTATATAAATCAGAACTTTATTTAAAAAAATTATACTTTACAAATCACAGCACACACACAAGATATTGTGATAAAACACACTGTCTAGCATGTGACGGTGGAGTTTGGAAATAATTCAATGCCTGAGACTACTATTATTATTAGACGTACTGTCTTCAAACTCGTTAATAACGTGTCGGGATGCATCATAGGTTTGTAACACATATTAGTGGATTCTTGTCTCATAGCATTTATTAAAATCCAGCTCGCAATTGGCATAAGAGCTACCAAAAGCAATGCAATTCAGGCATTTAGATTTGATCACTTAATGAAGAATGCATATCAGCAAAACTATAACGCTCAAGGAACTAGTGCATAAATACAGTATCATTGAAGTAAGTATTGATATTTTCTTAGAAATGGTTTTGTGTTCTTACATTTTAAAAAAGAAATAAACATTTTCACTGACTATTGAAATAAACTTAAACTGCAGATGTTATCAGACTCTTAATAAGACAACTAAAAGTCTGTTAAGATCACTCAAACGTTAAATTTAGTTGATATTATTCTTTACATTTCCATGTAAACCAAAATTTTCTCTAACAAAAATACAATATTTTAAAACATAAAAAATAAAATTTTCATCCCTTTTCTTTAACATTTGTTTCAATGTTTGCTCAGAGTGAGCAAAAAATAAATTGAATAATAATTATTTGAAAAAATAATTGTTTTTTTTTCGGAATTTATTTCATTTTGATGAATTTAAAAGAAATTCTAAGTAGTGTAATATAGAAAACTCATCTAGAAAAAAAACTGTTATAGTTTTAAAAAATCACACCTAAACCTTACAGTTATTTTTTTTTCAATTCAATGTTATATAACGAAATAAACAACCCCCTCTTTTCTTATCACCCCCGGTTTCTCAAATTTTTCTATGCTTGAATGGGGTATTGAAAGAGATTCGACCACAAAATCTATTTTACTTAACAATTCGATTAAAACATTGATGCATTGAAATAAAATCTTATATAACATAAGTGTATTACAGGGAAAACACTTGAAACATAATACAATTTCAATCCAGGCTGACAAATATTAAACCGAACTTATACAGAATCCAAATTCGAACACACACAACTAGAAAAAAAATCCAAAACTGACTTTCTTTCTGAAAGAAGACCTCAATGCAGATAGCGTTAAAATGCCCCAAGCCAAAGGGGGTGTGGGGTCTTGGATCCTGTGGTATCTCTAATTTGCAGTAAGTACATTCTTATCAGCACTCATTGTGTCGACCGCTACCCTCCCCAGCTAATCAATCAAGGTGTCAAACCAAGGAAGGGGGAAGAAATTCGGAAAAATACGTTTATCGCACTTTAGAGACAGTTCACAAGAGACGTAAATATCTGGGCTGACCGCTTTCGGCGTGTCTCTGACCACACGTTGAAATGCGTGTTTCCCGCTTATGAGGTAGTCCAAGGTCGACGAAGAAATACGTGTGAAACGCTCAGAGGGATAATCTGTTTGAGTTTTAGCGTCACCGGATATTGGTCAAGTTCAATGATTTTGTAAAAATCTGCTAAATAACTGCATAGTGAATTGAAGACAAAATGCAAAGTCTTAAAAAATCTAAGGTTATTTAAAGAAAAAAAATAAAAAGAAATATTTTGAAGACTTTATACAGATTAAATTGAAGAAAAAATGCTGATTTTTTGCTGTCTTCAAAAAATCTGCAGAATATTTAGAGAAAAATATAATAAGAAAATTTTCTGCAGATTAAATTGTAGAAAAAATGCTGATTTTTTCTGTCTTCAAAAAATCTGCAGAATATTTAGAGAAAAATATAATAAGAAAATTTTCTGCAGATTAAATTGAAGAAAAAAAGTGCAGATTTTTCTTTCTTCAAAAAATCTGCAGAAATCTTGAAGAAATCTTCAAAAAAAATTTTCTGCAGATTCTTTTTTAGCTGAGTTTGGAGTTTATATATTTTTAAAATTAAAATAAATCTTGTTCATTCATTTCCTAAATTATTCTGTTGAATTAAAATTCGAAAATAAATTCTGTCACTGTTAGTTTTAAAATTTCAAAAGTCTGACATTCATTTTAAACTTATTTTACTTTGATTCTTTTTCAGTATTTCGTTCAAGGATTTCTGTTCCTACGAACCTGATCGGTGCCAAAAGCCAAGAAATATGGAAGAGTTTTGTAGGAAACACAAAAATGACTGCAGAAAAGGTACCACAAATTTAACGGTAGGGGGCTCAGGTGCAATTTTATTTGAACCCTTCTGCGCTTGCAACAGTGATTTCTGTTTGGTTATATGACTGATTCAATAAATGAGTTCTTATTATCAGCATATTAATATTAGTTTGTTTTAAAAAGCATATTTCTTTAATTGAGTCACAAGAAGATGAAAATGCTTATGATGTATTTTTAAAACCGTAATAATTTGTTTTAATTCAAATTTCAAATGATGCTTACACCAAAGGTTTCAATTTATATATACAACAACACTGTCCAATGGGTTTATCAATGTAGTTCACAGTAGTTCTAAGGCATAAAAGTAGCCTCAATAATATTTATTTTCAGTTTTGCTGCCAAGTCCCAATTGATGATAAAAGTAAAAATGGCACACTTAACCTCGATCGTTTTCAAATTTATATTGAGTCAAAAACATCAAGATTGGACTTAAGTCAAGTCATCACTACTGTTGCGTTTCGGCAGCGAAACTGTAGACCTGAAGAGAGAGCCAGATGATTAAAAAAAACGAGGAAGAAACATACTTTATTTTAAAATAATTAAAACTTATCAACTAAGGTATTTTGTCTTTGCTTCTTTCAATAAATTATGAACAATACTTTTTGAGAATTTTAATATTATTTTGAAAATTGATTAATTATGCAAGTTCATAAATGGAGAAATTATGAATTATTTCAATTTTCTTCCTTTGTGGCCCTACGTTACCACTTAAGCATGCAATACTATGCTCTGGTTTGGAATGAAAAATCTGGAATAGACTCTCTTGTTGATATTCATATAAGAAATTCCCTTAAAGCATGTGATCCGAATTAGTTGTACTAATGAGTTACTATGTCGATAAGTAACAATAAAAGTGATCTATAAACAACAAAAATTACCAGTTCTATTAAGTGTTTTCCACTTTTGCTTTGACTACGTATTATTGAGATTTTCGAGTTTTACCCAGCTAAAAAAAATCTGCAGAAAATTTCTTTTTTTGAAGATTTCTTAAAAATTTCTGCAGATATTTTGAAGGCAGAAAAAATCTGCATTTTTTCTTCAAATTAATCTGCAGAAAATTTTCTTCTTATATTTTTCTCTAAATATTCTGCAGATTTTTTGAAGACAGAAAAAATCTCTATTTTTCTTCAATTTAATCTGCAGAAAATCTGCAAAAAAATCCTATTATATTTTTCTCTAAATATTCTGCAGATTTTGTAAAACAACAAGAAATCTGCATTTTTTCTACAATTTAATCTGCATAAAATCTAGAAAAAAAATTTATTTTTATTTTTTTCTTTAAATATCCTGCAGATTTTGCAAGACTTTTTGCATTTTGTCTTTAATTCAATTTGCAGTTATTTAGCATATTTTCACAAAATCATTAAACTCGACCAATATCTGTTGATGTTTTGAAGATTTAACTGCAATTTCATAATACATTTATTTCTCTAAATACATATTTTGCACCATATTCTCTAACATTGTAGCATTATTTTCCAAAGGATATAAAAAAATTAGAATATAATTATCATTATTTTTTAATTTTACAGCATAAGGGAGTTTCAAAAAATTTCCCAATCGAAAATTGTCTTAGGCACTAAATTTTTTAAATATGTCACTGAAAAGATGAAATCTAAATTAATCTTTAAAATAAATATTTTGGGTTTTACAATTTTAAACTTTTACCTCATAAATTAATTAATTTTCATTTAGTTTTCCAACTGTCTTTCTGATCAGCTATTTTCCTCGAAAAAGAAATTAAAAGTGGAGCTTTCGCCCTTTGGATGGAGAAAAGGCTTCACAGAAATATAGAAGGTGAAAACGAATTTATTGAAACTGAGAATCTAAATTATTGAACAAAAATATTACAAATCTTATCTGTTACACATCTCTACGACAATTTAAACGAGTATTCTGACCTTGGTTGATTTTTACACCACTAGATGGCGCCACGAGAGCCCTGGTGACGCTATATCTTAAATAGATTATTTATCCCACCTCGCGTATGCCGACGTGGCCCTGTGGCTAGGGCGCCTGTCTATAGCGCGCCTGCTTATAGGATCGCGGGTTCGAATCCCAGACAGGAGCTTGAAGTTTCGTCACATTCTACATCGATAAGTAAGTTGATTCGTAAATTAAATTAATAATTAAACCTTGACTGTGTGTAAAAAATCTGCATGTATTTGGAACATATTTTTTTCTGCAGAAAATCTGAAGGTATTTGGAACATAGTTTTCTTCAGATATTCTGCATTTTTTTCTTCAGAAAATCTGAAGAAAACATGTTCCAAATACCTTCAGATTTTCTACAGATTTTTTGCAGATTTTTTTAGCTGGGTAACATCACTAATTATTATAAAATGAATTATGCCCTACGAAAATTTCAAAAATATTTATTAAATAATTTTAGTATCAGAAAACATATATTGAATTTTTAAGTATTAAAAAACTTTTGTGAAATTATATGAATATTAAAATACTTATATAGTAGTTTATGCCAATATTATCGCCTGGCTTTTCTTTCTTTGAAACCTTTATTTTTTTAAAAAAATCTTATTGTTAGTTGTAGCCACGATAACTAGCAGGCAAATTAATGTGTTAAATATTTTCAGATCAAGTGTATGCGTTGATGAACAGAATAACTAAAAAGTTATATAAAATTATCCTTAAACGTGAGTGACAACATTCAGGGGTAAGGGATTATTTTTATTGCAAATTTCGCACTTATGTATACTATTTCTGATGGGAGAAACCCATTTCAATTACAGTTACAGATTAAACCAAAATTTATTAGATCAAATATGTATAAAAATGAGACATTTCGATAAAATGGTTGATTAGTAATGATGGGCACAAATTTGGCCCCCTTAATGAAGGTTATTATTCATTCTTTATATCTCCAGATGTGATCGGGCGATATAACAATAATCCATGCTTTACATTAAATTACAATCTAAAACAATTCATAAGTTTACTCGCTTTCAAGTGTAGAACACTGTATTACAATTTTCATATATTATATCGAGAATAAACGTGGTGGATTCATCAGATCATTTTTAAACTACAAAAATCACTCGTTATGGTTTGACGGAAGCAAATTGAATTCATTCGAGAGATTTCCTGTCAAATTTGACGTATTTAAACAGATATATATGCGAGAGAAACTTTTAACATTGATTGAAAAGAATTAAAATAAACATATGTTTTATGACAGGAAATATGTATTTTTATTTACATATTATTTACATATTTTTTTATTCTAAAAACGTCTTGGTCTAAAAAAATCTAGGGAATCTAGTAGATATAATCTAGATACATAGAAAATCTAGTTTCAAAACACAGGACAATTGCTAGTAGATTTTTTCATCACTCCTATGTATGGTAACTGAAATAATTGACGAAATGTGAACACTGTTTTTTTCAAAAATAACTATATTACAGAGTGCCATTATAACATTAATGTCATTATGTTTTCAGATTCCTATGCAAGACGACCACACCAGAGAGGTCATGCAGCATTATTTATTGAATGATAGCTACAACGATGCTTTACTGTTCAAGTATTATGAGTATGGATCTACTTCGCTGCAATTTGTTTCAGTAACAATAATTCATTTTGAAAGTTATGGTATTTAATAACGACTCTTCATAAGTTGAACTAATTTAAATTAAATGATTCGATTTCAACCATTTTTCTCTATTAGAAAAATAATTTCTCTATCAATGGAACTTAAGAAGATGGATAAAAAAGGCGGTTTTGAAAAAAATTTATTCTTGAGGTGAAATGTTTCAGGACAGTAATAATATTGATAGAAAAAAATGTAATATCTATAACATGTTGTCACTTTACGTTTGAATTTTTTTATTTACAATCACAAACTATCATAAATTTGAGATCAACGTGGTTCATTTCATATTTTGTATCGCGTGTCAGAATATGCAATAAAATTTTCTAATAGAATTTTAGAGTAAATAGCAATAAAATAGATTTAAAGGACGTTCACTAATTCAGACAGTTCAGTCGAAAAATGGATCTGGAGAATTAAATGTTTATTGTACAAAAACATTCTGTTTGCAATTTTTGAGATGATTAATGGCAGAGGAAAGCAAAGTTGACAACGTCCTTTTCCATAAACACTTTTTTCACATAATCAAAACTCTTCTCAGTTTAATAAAAACATCTAGATCTCAAAGTGCAATGACCTTGTTGTTTGGGGTGATTCAGAACATCCCACTTGAATTGGCTTGCTGTAGAGCATCTTCATGTAAGAGAATGACTCCACATGAAAATTGTCCATGTCATTTCGATTTGAATACTCACCTTAACTAGATGAAAGATTTTCACAACGTTCCTTCTTCCACGTTTCCACACTCTCAGCTCACACTACAGCACGGTGTCCCATTCTCCACCGGAAGCGTTATAGCTAATTTGGGCGTCAAATGCTGTTAAATGTTCTCCATTTACTTAGTCAACCGAGTACGAGGTTCACCTGACATCCCATTTATTAACGGCATTTTCTTCTTCGAGTCCCACTCACTACGTGCTTCGGTGTCTCACATCAGATTTACGTTCATTGTTTATTTATGGCCCTCATATTTAATTTTTTTTTGTTTCGATATCTAAATAGATATTTTCTCAGCCAAATATTATAACGAGCACATTGTCTAAAGAAATACAGCGTTAACTGGCTTATGTAAATTTCAATTAATTATTTCTGAATATTCTTCTGATTTTTCTGAATGTTTAAAATACTTATACCTAAGACATGTTTAATCCAAATAATATTTCTTAAGGATCTGTGTTTCCTTCCTTCTACTTTCTTCCAGTTACTCTTCTAAAGCAAGGACATTCATTCTTAGACAAGATCATTTCTTAAAATGTTACTCTGAAAATCTTCATCTGTATCAAAGCAGATCGGAACTAAAAACTCGAAAATTAGGAACGTCCATCGAAAACCATTTACTTGGTGAGTTTCCTTTTTGGTTGCCCTCAAAACTTATCGTTTGAATTTTCAGGTATCTTCGCGTATTCGTCAGTGTGAATTCATGAAAGAAACAGATATGCCTCAAATGTGTTCATCTGTTGCCCTAAGAAGAGTTTAGCTAACATTCTAAGCTATTTTTTCAGAATTTCAGATATTACTCTGACATTTGACAATAAGTTTTATGAATTATCTTCGTTATCTTCAAATAAGCGACAGTCACATTTTAGATCAAGTCCGAGAAATTTCGAAATTTAATTAAAATTCTGAAACCTCATTATACAAAGGTCTCGAATTTCTATCAATGAATTGATTTATTTTCTTTTATGGAAAAAAATGGCGAAACCGGACGTGACGTTTTAAGTAACAAAAATTCAAGGTACAAAAATCAGTTGACGGAAAGATAATTAATTCTTTAGCGGGTGTCAAAACGGCTTTTTATAAATTACTGATAAATTGTTTGTCATCAAAAATGATAATGTCTTCCTTTTTTCAGAAAACATAAACAATATCCTTTTAAATTACTCATTTCATATATGTGCGTTTTATGAAAAGAGTTAAACGCCTATTTCTATTAGTATTTTTTAACCCTCAGCGAACGGGTGGTTTTCATACATGCCGGTCTTGAAATATAGGGCATTTTCTTTTTTTTAAAAAATCTTTCTCTATCTACGTATATTGCTATTCACATCTTTATAAAAAAATTAATAAAATGCAGGTATTTTATTAGATTCTTTTGAATTTTTAAAATACATCTTTCGGGTCTTTGAAGCTCATTAGGATCTGAAATTTGTTTTTTATTGATAATGTGCCATATGGTTTAATTTTATGACTGAAAAAAATAAGTAAATCTATTTTCTCTGCCAAATTCAATCAAATGAATTAGAAATCAGCTATCAAGACCAAATTAAATGTGAAACAAAAACATCCCAAAACTGAAAATTCTCACAAAGTAGCATTGATATTTCTTTTAATAATCTCATGAACAAAGCAAGAACGTTTCAATTACAAATAGAACATTTTAAAACTTCTACAGAAGCATATTGAATTTGACAAAAAATGCAAGTATTCCGTAAGTAGAGTAAACCTGCAAATAACATTTTATCCGTAGGTACAGTGTACCTGCAAATAACGTCTTATTCTCAGGTACAGTGCCTGCAAATAATCACTTCCTTAATATTTTCTCTGCCCACTATGCCATAAAACTGAAATACAATAGTCGATTGGGGTATCGAGCCTATGAGATCTTTAGAGTATACTCTATGCTCGGACCAAAGGGAAAAACCACGAAATGAGGAAGGGAGAGTGTGGGTGGCATTCATTCTAGGGAAATTAGGGCAGGGAAGGCTCGTTTTGAAATCGGGGTGAGGAGTGGGGTGTCGGTAGACCGGACCGCACCTATGGTCAATCCGATCCCCTAGGATAGGGTTGCCCGTGGGTGCAGAATGATCAGTCCGGCCTGTGAATGAAACACCAAATTTTATGGCCTGATGTTCTTGGAACAGATTTTGAGACCCCTCCAGGGTCTAGAGGCTTGAGCCGAGCGCCGGTACGAAAAATTGGAGATGGGCGCCAAAATGAAATTAAAATTTTTTGCCGTTTTCGCCAGAGCTCTCATGTCAATTAAACCATTTTTTTCTCCCCTTTACATTTCAGATTTGGCGCCACGGGCAGTTGCCCGGTTTGCCCGGTCCTCGGGCCGCCTTTGTGTGATGTTGTACCCAATAGTTTAATACTGATATGCTACCGTACTGCTACAATAACAATTATTGATTTTGGGACTGTTTGAGCTTAGCAAGATTTCGTGATCCAATGAATATTTTACTGATTAGTTTTTCATTTAAAAGACGCAAAAATATTTTTTCAATACAAGAACATGAAATATTTTCGCTGGGGATCAGACATTAGGAACATTTACATGGCGGATAAAGGAAGGTCAGGACAAGGCAGAAGTCATCGAAACTCTTTAAATTTAATCATTTCCTTCTGAAGAAATTAGCCGTCTTCGAATATTACAAAGTCCAGATAAATAAAGTTGAATCAACTCGAAAATTTTTAAAAAATTAATGATTGCAAGTGTGACGGTTACAGCAGTAGAATCGTATATTTAATTTAAAAGGCCACCTGTTACTCAAAAGTCCATTAGAATGCAAGTATATTCCACAACTGAACTAAAAACATTTTCGGCCTCTATCCAGGATTTTTCTCGTTATTCCAAAATAACTTCAAGGAAATTTACTAAAATCTTGTAAATATCTGTGAAATTCTAATAATCCAATAATTACCATTGGAAGAACATTTTCTACTATATATGTGAGTGAAAGAATTATGTAAAAAATTCCAAAATTAATAATATTTCCTCCATTCCAGTTTCCTCCATTTTCGTATTATTAAAAATTCGAAATAACCTTTATCAGTTATGAAATGTCAGTTATACACACATAATTTATATTTTTCTTCCACTATTATGTCAAAAATCTGATAAAATTCATTATTCTCTGCAATGAAAAAAACGCGTAAATCTGTTTTCTTTGTGAAAAGAAAAATACTCGTTTTATATTGAAAAGACGTTCAAGTGAGAGAAAATTAATACTTA
Organism: Araneus ventricosus; assembly: GCA_013235015.1. Lineage (NCBI taxonomy): Eukaryota > Metazoa > Arthropoda > Arachnida > Araneae > Araneidae > Araneus > Araneus ventricosus. Next base: position 69,059 of record BGPR01005516.1, on the reverse strand, counting down.
ATGTTCAGACTTCATCTCGATGAACTTGCTTTCCTTACTAATATTCTAAAATATATTTTATTGATATGTTAGTATATAATAGTTTACTTTTTATGATAGATTTCAGGGTTAAAAGAGGGAGAGTGGGTTCACTGATAGATTCTGGAATAAAGCAACATAGAATTATTTTATCCCCTACATGAGCCTAAAATGTTTATTGGCATTCATTCTCCAAATAGTCCTTTGAATACTGAAGTGGATTTACATCTCATAAGGCCAGGAATACGATGCTGAATTTATGTACATAATTTAATTCAGCTGCATCATCTGACTCTCTACTTTTTTGATAGATTTCGACGAGGAAGGAATTGATACGTTTTCCGAGATTGAGCTGTACTTAAGTGGCATAGAACATTTTTTTCCGACAGATGAGCCTCAAGTGTTTATTGGTATCCATTCACCCTATGTCCCCATCTATATCGGCGACTTATATGCCATAAGTACAGGAAGTGTATACGCAATCGATGTCAAGCTGGCAAGTATACATTTGTTTATTTTTAATTACAAATGGCGATTGATAGAAGACGAGAACAATGAGAGAAATCATATTTTTTTCATCAAATCATGCGGTGTAGGAAACTTAAATAATGTTTTTCCTTCCGGTTCGCAGATTTTTCGAAGTTCACCAAGTATTCAAAATATAGTGTTTTACTGGTGATTCAATTCTGATTTAAACTTTTAATACTGATTCTTTTAACTATAGACCTCATACCCCCAATAATAAAAATCTAAAATTTATTTATATAATACTTTGCTTACATCAGTATTACCAAAGAGACAGTAAAATATTGTTTTATCGATGTTAAAAAATTACAATTACATGTCTTCTTTTATCGTATTAATAAAATTACAAATAAACGTTTGCTTTTATCAGTATTTACAAAATTACAGATAAATGTTTGCTTTTATAAGTATTTACAAAATTACAATTGCACGTTTCGCCTTTTACAAAATAATTCAAGCATTTTAATGGCACTAAACTCGCCAAAGCGTCGAAATCAGTAGAGCGTCCTCCATGTCGGAACGAATTAAAAAATAAATGATTGATGATTGTCTTTATGAAACAGTCGCTGATGTTAAAGACGTATGACTACTTTACTCGCGTGACTGTTTACCGATTTTTAAATTTTTTGTAACTTCTGTTGTTACCCTTTACATCTAAAAAAGATATTAGTTACGTTTTTAACAAATGTAGTTACCGACATATCGAGATCTCCCATACAATGTTTCTGTAGCGTTTTGGCGTGTGAATCAAAATATTCCTGAGACCCCAATGACAGGAACGTAGTCCTACTTTAAAAATAAAAATAAATGATCCGTTTCTATTGCTCCAAGAAACATTTATGCCGAATTCGATGGAAATCCAACAACGCGTTTGCCTTAACAAACAAATTTACAGAAATGCAAACCGCTAAATGGTTTAGTCCATACGTAGACCTCGCTTCGCTCGGTCAATACCTGCATTCATTTGCTTTGCTATTTCTTTGCTGATAACCACTTTCTCAGAAATTTATATAATGTGCACCCGACTCTCATACTTTAAAAAAAAGAAACGAAAATCCTCTCCAGAAAATCCATTCTAATGTATTTCGATTTTTGATTTTGAAACTTATCTTAAAATTTTAAGTTAATAAAACATATTTCGTGCTTACTGAAACCTCAAAATTAAGTTATACCACGTTTAATACTAATAATGCAAAAAATGAACAGATGGCTATCAAGACTTTAATTCTGAAGAGAGTTCGTCCATACGTAATATTTTAATTTGGAGTCTTTAAATTCGGAAGAGGATAGCCAATTGACGAACGGTATTGAGTTAAAAGTGTGTCTATAAGAACGTCTTCTTAAAATAACGCGCATTCTCTCCAGTTGAAGTTTGTAATATTTCAAGAAACAAATTTGTCGCATAATTTGGCACAGGCTGTGCAAAAAGGTAATAATCAAATTAATATATCATAGAAGTTAATTTGTATTCATGGATTAAATGGATAGCGCCAATTCAATTTTGGACTCTATCGCACATCTACTAGAAGGAAAACATGCTTGGCATCACACTACAGCATGAAACAACTTACAGTTCATTATTACATCATTTCACATGTTTGTCTTGTGATGGCGTACTTACATCATTTGGTTTCACACTAACAATAGTGTAGGTTTCATTATTATTCAGAACATGTTGAGTGACCCGACAGGATAAGTTTATGAAAACGGGTCGTAGCTATCCTGAGCTGTAGAATTGTTATCCAGTATTGAATATAAATGGTACAAAGCAATACTGGAAAAGGATCGAAAATTAAAATAACTTTGGATATTTGAAGACATTATAGTTAATTGTGTGCCAAAAAATATTATTGAGAATATGTTTCTGCATTATTATATGGCTTTTATTTCCTTAGTCTTAAAGTTTTCTCAAAGAGAAAAAGCGTTTCTTGTAAAGTTATTTTTTATAATAAAAGGCTCAAAAATAATTTTTTTGGTTTTTCAATTCTCTTTTATTCTAAATAATGGTATTAAAATATATATTTTTATCTTTTGAGTTTAGATACCGAATAATCTGAACATTTACAGGTCTTAATGATTTTGTACAATTTTTTTAATCACAACGCCCATTCAAAATGTTAAAACCAATATGCATTCCAAAAGTAAAGACCAAGGAAGAGTAATAAATTACACACTTTTTGAAGTGTGAACCAACAACCTTTCCAACCGTAGTTGGTTCTTGGGTAGATTTTACGGAATTCTGAAGTCAGAAGTGTTTTCGTAAATTTCCCGATTTGAAGCTAATTGCATTTACAAATGTCAGAGTTTATTTTTATTGTTATAATTTTTGGGTGCCGTTCACATAGGAGACATACGAACTTTCCACTCTTTCTTTATTGAAAGACATAATTATTTCAGTAAAGAAGGTAAGTAGAACGACTTATCCACTAAGAAATAAAATCTTATCACAACTACACAAGCTGTCTGATTACATTATTTGGCAGGAAATAAAACAATACAGTTTAGCAGAGCACAGTACAGTAGAGAGTACCATAGTAAAACCAAAGAGATCTTCTATACACTTGCTGTGAAGTAATACCTCTCAAAGCCAGGAATAATTCAAAATACTTAATAGTTGCCAACAGACGGCACCACGCATTATTACCTGGCCATAAAGTACTAAAACGTTTCCTTAAACATTCCAAAAAATTACATTTTGATTCTGGTTTCGTAAGAAAAACATATAAGTTGGTCTTACTGCTTACGTACTTCAATTCCAATTCATTTTTACTTACAATACTGTGAATAAATTTCAACTTAAACTGCCAAATTATCATAATATTGAACATTTTTAATATTATTCACTACTTGTAGCCAATTTAATATATTTGAAAACCGCTGTACCTTTTATGGAGAATTTGTAATAGCAATGAATTCAGATTCCATTGATTTGTTTACACGATTTGAACATGAAAGATACATAAGCAAAATATAAAATAAACCCAGTTTTAGAATATCTGTTAGAAACTTCCACAACTCCAACTTGCATCTGAATAAGATTTAAGACTCAGTTCCTGAAAAAGTTCCAGAATAATTGTGTAGTATTTCGTATGAAATATATAATATAAAAAATATCGACAGTATATGACCAATGTTGGTAGTTTATAATTATTTGAAAATTGATCCATTAAGTTTGCTGAAATGCTACTATCGAGCCGGCTCCATTCTGACATAAAAGAAAGACATCCTAATAAAAATAGATAAGGAAATTTCTTCCTTACATCATTTTTAGAAATTTCACCTGGCTTTAATTTAGAATGCAAAGAAAATCCTCGTTTAATTAGTAAATTTATATAATTTCTGGGAATTCCTTTCATCCTATTTTCGATTCTATCTATATAAGTTTTCTGATGCAAGTATAGAATTCCAACTATATTTTCAAGATTCACACCTAAAAAAATTTTATAACACCAAGAATTTTAACATCCAATTCACCTTTTAATAATTAAAAAGTTTCCATTAAAATTTCAATATTTTTACAAAACATTATCTAAGCATCCTAATGAGAAGCATTTACCTTTAAATGAATAGACTCCGTTACACTAGTTTAATTTAGGAAAACAAATACTGTTTAAAGTTGCTTTTAACTGCTCATTCCACTTACGTCCACTTTTCCTTACTCTCTGTGCCCGGCTATTGTGAGAATTGCAGTGCCTCAAAGCTCTGATTAAATTTTTGTTCATTGTGATACATTTTTAACTAAGACATGGTTATTCTTCAAAGGCTACTTTACAATAATTGTCGAAATATTTGCATGAAATAAAACGCCAATATGTAGAATATTTATCTTCTTTAACCCTTGAATCCACGATATTTTAAATTTCAAAATAAAAAAATGTTTTTAGCATTTGAAGCACACATAAAACGACAGAAAAAATCAAAATAGATTTTTGATATTATTAAATTGAAATTAATGAGCGTATCAAATCAGTATTTCTGTTTTATTAAACAGTTAAAAAGTATTTTAAAATTAAAATCAATTGCTGAAAACCTGTAAAAGAAATTGATTAAACAATCGAAGACGCAAGACTCATTTTAAATGCAAAAACTGCGTAAATATTTCAATAGTTGTATTAGGAATTATGTATCAGGAATAACCGACTATCACAGACTTATCAATAGAACATGTGCTGTCCATGAAAAATGGAACGAATGATTATTTACCGGTCTCTTATTATGTTTTTAATCTGATACAGCGTGTGGACAAAACATTTTGTATTCATTATAAACATGAAAAATAAATTATGTATTAAATTTGATACAGTATGCATTGAAGGGTTATTGGAATTTTATAACATCAAAGAGTTTGTTAACTTAATTATGTGTAGAGTTATTATTACCCTTGAACATTAAAACAACCACTCATGCTTAGGAGGAAGAGGAACATCTCCAGCCTCCTCCCTACCAGACGGACTGCAGGGACAACGGACCTTCAAATGATGGTGAAGAGTCCACCAATCCCAATTCCTATGAGGTAAATCCTTCTCAAGTCGCAGATTTAACACAGAATGTGGTTCATACATTTTCCCAAGGTTGAACATTATTCTCAGAGATATTCCGCTGCCGTTCTGAAATGCTTTAACTTTTTTGCCGTGAAAAAGGTGTTTCATTATTTTCAATATATTATTAAAAACAATTGGTATAGTTTCCAGTATGAATAGTGAGGTCAGTTTTTCAGGAACGAAGATTAAACATCTCATCTCAATTTGTAGCAGTAAGTGCTCAATGACAAAGGATTAATATGCAAAAAATCACACATCTAATAATATTAATAAGGCTTCATAGGAAAAAATATAGAACACATTTTGATCATAAATCTTGCCGAAAATCATCTCCTACGTATCTGGTAAATATATATATATATATATTAACGAATGGGAGTTATAGCTATATAACGAAAATAGGTAAATTATTTCAAAAATATTTGCAAGATATTATTAAAAAAATTAAAAGAACAGAATAATACGGTGATTATTAATAATAACTTTGAAATTATAAAGAATCTTAAAGGTATTGATGTTTACTCAGTGCATACTTTTGATTTTCAAGATTTATTCAATAATATAGATATCAAAGATTTGATGAGAATTTTATAAAACATTTATGAATATTTTAGCTTAAATAAAATGATTGATTTAAAAAAATATAAAATACTAATAGAAGTTATATTAAAAGAAAATTATATTAGCTTTGACAATAAATTATACCCACAAATTAAAGGTATTCCACAAGGTGGACCAGCAAGTAATGCTCTTGCTAACTTATATTTGCATTTATTTATTATTACTTATATTTTCAAAAAGAAATTAATTGTAATACTTGTATAATGTGCAGGTATATTGATGATTTAATTATTTGTTCAAGAGAAGAAGGATACATACCACTTATTGACTTTTATCCAGAGTATTTAACTTCAATTAAAACTAATGAAGATAAATAATACCTCTGCAGATTTTCTAGATCTTGAGATCAAAATAGGTAATAATAAATTAAATACGGAATTCTTTGATAAAAGAAACAATTTTATGTTTAATATAAATAGGCTACCATTTGGGAATAGTTATATAAGTATTCAAATATTTCGAAACATCCCTGAACATTTTACATAGAAGCAATATTTTAGTCACAGATTGTAAAAAACAGAGATCATATATCGATACATTTATTGAAAATGCCCTGATATATGGATTTCCTATAAATTTCATGCTTGCTTATATTAACAAAAAATTGTTAACACCTATAATTAATAATACATTAGAATTGATTAATTTGAAATATTCATATCCTTTGAATTCAGTTAGATTTAGAACATCTTAACATTTGTAGATGGCGAAACTGTTATTACAAATATTTTCCAAATGATAATATGTATAATTACATCATTATTTAAATTTTAATATCAAAATAAAATAGTTTAATATAACGTTTTCAAATATATAAATTTGGAGTTTAATTTATTAGTGGTGATTTAATATATTATATATAACATATTTTAGTTAAAATATTTTCACAATAAATGCGGAACTGTAATTCGTATTTAGCTTGTGGCATTTCCTGCTTTGACTTTGAATCAGTAAGCATTTAGTTAGTTTTCTCGTTCTTTTCTTAATATTTTGGAGATTTACTCGTATATTTGTTGTCTTTTTCCAAAAATTGGCCCTCACAGAAGGTTGGTGACTATAAATTTCGAAAAAATGTGACATAATCGATTCCTAAGGTCGATTGGCATTTGATAATTGGAATTCCATATCTCTGAAGTGGCTTTTTCCTAGTAATAGTTTTTAATCTTCTTAGCTTTCTGTATTTCATTGTGTGAATAATATTAGGTTATATTATTTATTATATTTAATTTTAAATGAGGGTTTAAAAGGTATATACGATGAAAATATTATTTAAGTTTTAATATAAAAGGTTTAAAGGTTTAATATATATATAAATATATATATATTCTATGTTTTTAATTGTATGTAACGAATGCTTACATTTTATGGACAGATTCACTCGCATTATACGGGCTGTCTACTTTAATTGAAGCTCAGTAGCTTCTTTCTAAACCGTTAGAGATCGTCATATAAGTACTTTCGATTGGAAAAGCGCTTTAAATGGCGTAAAGAAGTGTTGTTGTTTGAGCGACCAAATACAGAACTGAAATATTATATATTTTAAAAAATTGTCTACAATTTTGAATGGTAAAAGATTTGGAATTACCAAATTTATATACACTTTACCGGTCCTGTTAGTCAAATTTAATTAACTTTTTTCAAATACTAACTTTTGATACAAAAATGGTCTACTCTTCTGCGAATAAAACAGATCGATTTATAGCGATTTGAATATAGGTGGCTCAGACCACTACAGCCCATTTCAATTACCGCCTCCAAGAAGATCCTCCAATTAAAGCACAGAGCTTCCTGGACGCTTCAGCTGATTCGTTTAAAATTAAACAATATAAAGCGCCATAACTTGGTCAGTGTCAATCGCAGAAAAATGTAACAGTTTTTTTAATATGTTAGTGTGAACAGCATTTTACTAAATATGACTAATAGGACCGGTACGGGTATAAAATTTACTCCAATAGTTCCAATAGTTTTCCAATAGACTATAATAGTTTTTGGTTGTTTATTTATTATCTCAGACAACATAAAATATAAATCTTTATAACATTTAAGGCTTTTTTTCCAATTTGCAAGTGACTTCCTCTAATTGTTCGGTTTAGAAATAAGCTATTTGTCTACGTTTCGAGTCCGAAAATTTTAATTTTGTAATCCCACCTGTCCTTCCACCGCTCCGTGTGATTGTGAACGCGGCAGCTGAAAAAGGAAATGAACTTAAATTCTATTCAGTAACGTCATATATTTAGACACATGAATGTTTCTGAAAACATTTGATGAAGCACAGCTCATCTATAATATCAAACAAAAAATACATATGTTTGTCTTTCACAAGAACTCCTACTAAACGGTGAACGGTAGCTACATGAATTTGCACACGACATTCTGAGGTACATTTCTAGGTCAAGAAAGTTTTTTTCAACTTTCAGAATTATTTAGCATTTAAGATATTTAATTAAATAACGAAAATGTTGCCGTCTTCAGCCTAATTATTAAACGTTTCTCGCCAATAACTTCTGAAATATTTATCGCACGAAAATTATTTCTACAGAACCTTAAAGAGCAAACAATTATCTTTTGAATGATTGTTATTACATTATGATATAATGTTTTCTCTAATTGTAATTTGAGTTTCAATATGTAATTTTAACGAAATTTTAAACAATACCTTCTATTCTTATAAAATTAAATTCAAACTAATTTACTATTTATCAAATCCTTCATTCACGTGCATTTTCCACTGTTATAGATAATATAAGAAAATATTGTTTTATTTGGACATTTTTTTCCCAAAGCAGACTTTTCATTTCCGATATGATGTCGAAGTACATACATCTTTTAATATGGTTGCTCATTAATCCAATTAATGGGCAATGGAATTAATTACTCTTTCTATGAGATGTTTGTTTAATTTTCAAAAATTTTTAAATAATCTTTAGGAGTGTGTTAAATCTTTCGAGGTTACTTAGTCCGGTTCCTATCGAAGGGAGCGGAACTAGGAAGCAAAGAAATTGTTTTACTGGTCTATCTCTCACAAGAAGTCTTCCTAAACGATGAATACTATCAAAATTAAATTTTCGCATGCCATTCTGGGATCCATTTCTAGATCCATTCTGCATTTTTCAAAAATTATTACTTCTTAAAATATTTAATTAAATATCAGAAATTAACTAATTAATAATTTTTCACTAAGTTTCTTGCCGATAACTTCTGAATTCTATATATTGCACGAAGATGATTTATATACAATCTTAAAGATCAGAAAATTTTCTTTATACTGATCTCAATTTAAATGCCATACGTTCTTTTCCCCAATTTTCATAAATATTTCGAAATTCATTTTATATACAATCTGTAACACTTCTTACTATAATTGTAATTAATTTCAAAACGACTTATCAAATCCTTCATTTCCATGTTTATTCCACTAAGAGAGTTATGATAAAAATATTACTGTCGTTGAATATTTACAGAAAGAGAGAAGTTTTGCTTCCGCTTTCATTTTGTAGCACTTACAAAATAACATATCTTTAGATTTGTGTGTAACGAAATAAATTTTAGTTATTTACTCTCTTTATGCGATGTTTCATTTAATTTTTGTAAATTTTTAAATGATACCAATGAGCGTTTAAAATCATTCAAGATTTAGTCTGGTTTCTACTGGAGGGAGAGGACCGAAAGAGATAAATAAAGAACACTATGCGGTGTTTTGATGAGTCTCACAAACACTAATAAGAAAAGAATTGTTGTCCGAATAATAGCAATAGGTACCAAGAATATGAAAGAGCTTTTGTGGTCGCCGTTGCAATGAAGGGGAGGGATAATGGACTGCCAGGGACTGATAGATTTGTACCAGGTGGTTTACATTATAGAGAGTGAAATAGGAGAACAGTGGTAGCTCGTGCTATGCAATCTGGGGATGTTGTAAGTTTTAACAATTGTTTAATCCATCATCCTGTAACTCATAACCATTCATATTTGTACAATTTACATTTTTTGTTTTTTTTCACTAGCTTTGAGTAGTTGTATTATTAACTAGCCGAGTACAACGGCTACTCAAAAGCTGCAGCAACCCCAAGATTGCACAGCATGAACCGCCACTGAGAGGCTGGTTTAAGTGCTGTATAAGGGGTTCACACAACACTGGGAGACAATCGAAAATCAAACAAAGACACTTCTGCGAAAAACAATTTTATTAATTTTAAAGACTTATATGTACTTAGACTTAAAATTTACTTTTTACCGAACAACACCAGATATATCAGCTAGTTAATTTATAAAAATACGAGTTAACAGACTGCATTTCCGGAATCCTCCTCAGATGTGCCTGGCCTTGTGCAGATCAGAATATAAGAAAGCAGTCAGCGGCTGTAACTCGGGGTTGATGATGATTCCGTCAGTACGTGATCTGTGTATGGGAGGTAAGTAGATTGCCACTTTAAACTTAAAGCTGTAAATTATTTTTTCGTAGAAACTGAATGTTCCACTTTAATTTCTTAAAACGACTCAAAATAATGTGTGTGTTTGAGAAAGTTGTAGCATTTTATGACAAAGGTTTAACTCAATGTAACTAGATTTTTGAAAATACTGATAAGAGCCAAGAAAGTATTTCGAGTGTTATAAATATATTGTAAAACATTGCTTTATGCTGAAAGTTTTGTGGTTTTTCTGAATTTTTAAAATTCATGGATGAAGAAATTTAGGACAGAGTCACGTGTTAGAGGGAAAACTCGGCACCAAATTAGTATTTTTTTTAATAGGGAAAAGGTTATTTTCTAAACCATCTTTCCCTCCTAAAACAACTGTAAAAACACCTAGTTACACTAGATATAGAAAAAAGTTTATTCATAAGAGGAAGAAACATTACTTCATACAGCTTGGGACGCTACTAGGTTCAAATTTTCTGGTCAGTGAAATTTCATTATCAAGATAGAAACAGATAGATCACATTTAAAATTACATTAAGGAGATTTAGTTTCTTTGTAATTTCCGTGTTTCATTTGGCATTCAAAAAGCTATAAAAGTACCACCATTTGCTTACTTCCCATAAATTAATTTGCGGAACTGGTTACAGGTAGGGCACATTTGCCTCATATAGTAACCAGTTACCCCAAGTTATTACGTCAATGCATTTTGTATAACCCTGGCTTCAGAATATCGCTGTTCTGCCAAGCTTGCTTTACAAATTCCGACAGATTTTGTCCATCTGATATTACAGGAATGATCGGCGTTAAAACAAAGCAACGAGTTGCTTCCTTGAAACCAGTTTTCTAGCGTTAATCATTATTTTATGCTCTTTTCATTTCACAGCTTAATAAGACAATTCAAATTTAAAAATATCTGAAGTTATTTTACAACAGTTTTTAAGTTACTGCATTTATACACACGCGCGTTGCGCCGGTATTTCCGTTGTGATATAAATACGAATAACTTTTAGAACATAATAAAAGAGTTTCATGGAGTATATGACTTTAATAAATTTGTGTAATTTTTGTTTTCGACTTTTCAAAAGATTATACATGTGTTTTTTTATTAATTGGGATTTGAAATTTCATCTAAACTATGATAACAGGTTTTTAAATTTTTAAAAAAATTGCAATGAATCATTACAGATTTTGTGAAACCTAATATTTCTTCCGAGCAACGATTTGAACTGCAGGATAAGCGACTCGTCTGCTTTCAAAACTGCAAGCAAGGATGTCTGTAAGTTGATTTATTGTATACAATTGCTCAAAACAGTATATTAAATAAAATTTTATTGTGCTTTTTGACAGATTCGGCGTCATTTAAGAACTGAAGATATCTAACACTGCTTTGTTGCTACATGAAATTTAAAATTCGATGGAGCCTATTCAGGTGGCATCATAATCTCATGACAATGTCATTTAGCATTCAACTGCATGTTGCTTTACGTTGAGATACGACATTGTCCATTTTCGCATGGGTTCTGAAATTAAATTCGTAGGAGGCTGTATGAGCATAAACTGACTTACTGAATGCCCCTCCAGTACAAGGTATTTTTTTTTACACTCTTTCTGTTCTTTTGCTCTGCTTTGGGGATTTTTAAACATCATCTCACGTAAAATCGCACTGCAAAAATTATTTAAAACGAAATGAAAGAAACAAAAACTTCGTTGCCTTCAGAAGGTTTCGAATTACATTATATCAATGACGAACAACTAAGACGAAATTTAATACCCATGAAAGTCTTAAGCGTTATTGTGTTACGATTTGGTTTGTCCATTGAAGGGGAAAGTGTGGATCATGAATAAGAGCAACAGGCGTTGGTATTGAAATCCAGACATTTAGCGTGCTATGAAGTGTACAAATGTTTCAGAAGACCGTCTTAATGTATTGGCGAAGCAGTAGGGGAGACCTCTACAACTGGGAGAAAAATTTATGTTTTGAATTTTTATGCTTGAATAAATATTATTTTTAAAGATACACTGAGTGTGATCTTTCTTTTACACTTTACGAGATATTTCTTTTTAAACCTAAGGTTTTTATATCTTTCAAGGAAATAGATGCTCCTTTCACGTGTTTAACACACAGAATACCCATAGAGCACTTGATGGTGAACTTATAAACAAGTTATAATTATGCAATTTTCATGTTAGAAACATGGGTTTACGGATAACCTTCTTATCAATTTCGAAATAAACATTTTCGCATTGATTTTGTTCTTAAAGATTATAAAAGAAAATTATAAAACAAATTTTGCTTCGTATATTAAAAGCTAAAACACATTTGAAGAATTTCAAAAAAATTTAATTGTTTTATAAATTAAACTCTCATACAATATAGCGTCACTTAACAAGCAAAACCGCCTATCGGAATTTTTTTAATTTAAAAGAGGAAGAAACAACTGAATTTTATGTAACCAATGATAACCATGTCTCATGTTCCTGCCAGATGTGTAAAAAAAAAGAAATAATCTTTACTCGTTGCGAAAAATTCAGTTGTTTCTTCCTCTTTTAAATTTAAAAAAATTGAGATAGGCGGTGTTGTTTGTTAAACGACGATATATAATAACAAGCATAGTACTTTTTTATATTTCTTTAAGGGTGAGAGATGTTATAGCTAATCCGACTATCTTTAAAAAGTACTAAATTAAATCTTTGATTTTAAGCGCTTAGCGACGATATTTTAGATAAAAGTTTAATTTATAAAAAAAGTCAAAATTCTTTCAAATGGGTTTTAGCTCATAATATATCAAGCAAAATTTGTTTTATAATTTTCTTTTATAATCTGTAAGATAATGAATGCGAAAATGTTTAATTCGAAATGATAAACTGCGTATGCTACAAAATGTTTCTAACGTGAAAATGTTGAATGCTAAATGACATTGTCTTGCATAAAAAGCATTGTACTTTCTTATCTTTCTTTAAGGGTGAAAGATGTTGCAGCTAATCCGACTGTCTTACAAAGGCACTAAATTAAATCATTGATTTTAAGTTCTTAGTTTATAAAATTAGGATTTTAATTAACAAAACTAATCCGACATTAACGGAAAGAAATGAAGCTTCAACATTCTTGTAGAAACTATTATTTTTGCATTAATATTATTTTAAATGAAATTAAAATCTGTTAAGTCTACAGCAGAGCAATAAATAAATAAAAAAAATACTTCAGATCCTGCAGAACCAACATTATTTAATGATTTAAAAAAAATGTCATTAGCAACATGCTCACATCCTTCTCTAACGTATGATTCCCCGTATGGAGGAACGCATTCGCGTTAGTTTCCTCATGTCTTCGGCACCTTAGACGCGATCTGGCTTTTGGAAGTCAGTGGCAACAAATGCACTACTTTGAATTATTTGACTCTGAAATCAAAATAATCATAATCATAGCATTAATAGTGAATTGCGAGTACTGTGATTTCACGTAAAGATTTTAATAAAAAGTAAAAGGCGCATGTGTTCATGACTTTTTTTTATATATTGTGTCCTCCGACAGATTCTAGTCCTTTGTACCCGTAACTTCAAAACTCTACGCATCAATGCTGTATTTGAGGTTTGGGACTATTTTCTAAGTACTTAAACTCCAAAAGAAATGGCATTCAATAATCTATTTTAGTCCCGTTAAAGTTCGTCGTCAGAAATAATCTATTTCTAATTACTTATCTCACCATCATAGAAAAACCTATAATCTTAACTCCATTCATGCATTTTCAGATAACGCTTTCTGATCACAGTTCATAGATTATGTAATATTATACAGCATCGCTTGTTCTGTAAATAATCAAATTTCGCATCTATTGGTTTGTTTTCTGAAGAATGAGTGCTGTTTTACTGATTTTTTAATGAATGGATTTCAGTGCATAAGGAGGATAGTCTAACAAACAATTCGTAATGCTAGAAAAGGAAAACAAACACAGTTTTAAAATATTGTAGTCTCGAAAAGCCAACACATGATCAAAAAGCAAAAGGTATAAAAAACTGTCACACCGAAAGACAATTCGGCACATTTGGTGGGATAAGAAAGCTTTCAGCGGCGAACTCGCCAGGTGAAACCTGAGAACGAAATTCAAGAATACAAAATCTAGATGATATCCAAAGACAGACGCGAACGCCTGCTCGTTTCTGCTGAAAATATCGCTCACTCTGCATTAGATTCAACTCCTTTAATGGAGCTGCAACCACCTGTGTTTCAGAAGGCATCTCTTGATTCAAAGACAAGAAAAGGATTCAAGATTTAAACTGAAGTACATAAACAAAAAATAGTACAAAGGCTTAAGTGTAAAATTACAGCATATTTTAGGTAGTAAATGCTAAAGCAAAGTTACAAATCTCATCGCCGATTCAATGCTCAGAAGTTAAGAGAGTAGACAGATTCTAGCTTTTTTTGCTTCTATTGTAGGACATCATGGTTGCCGTGAAGTTGATGATATCTTGTCGACACGTATGGATGTTTTCCGAATTGATAAATGTGAATCTGCACATAAAAGTGGAACAAAAACATTTTCTTTGTTTCTTTAGAACTTTTAATAGCGCGGAAAAGTTGCTTTTGAGCCAAAGACAAAAATAAAATTTGATGGCAATTGGAACATGTCTTGAGGTGCTGCAAGTACGATAAATTCCCATAAGCTCGAAAACTTTTCCTCTATTTCAAACTTTTTTTCTAATTTCTTATTTGCAGTATAAAAGCCAAAATTAAATATTTTGCACTTATTTAATAATAGACCAAATAATGTTAGGGGATTTAACACCTATGGTGAGGTTATGAAAAATAAATTATTAGCCAAATATATTAAAGAAATCAACTCTGAAAGAAGAAAACATGCTGTTTCCTTATCTGGGAATTAATTTTCTGTTATACTTTTAAATGACGAAAAACGCTTACAATTGCTTTATATATCCTTGATATCACAATCAGTTCTGCGATTGTGAGTTATAAGTGGGGCGGGGCAAAACATTTATATACAACTAAAAGCATCTGGAAGTATTGAAGATAAAAAAAAAATTAAATTTAGTTACAAAATTAGATGGCTTCGTCGGATTCGTTTGCTTTTTTCATAAATTCGTTTCCTCTTTTCTGTACATTTTATTAAAAAACGATGTTAGCATAATAAGGTCTAAGTGTGAAAGCTGGAATTTTATGAATCAGAAAACCCGCACAAAATTTATGTCTTATTGTTAAAGCATATCCAAAAATCCAGTAAGAAATTAATAACTGAGACTCTCAGGAAAATCGATGTTAAACAGTGACCATTATTTTTACACGGATTTTGTTCCCCAACATTTTCAACTACTCTAATCAGCTCTACTGGGTTGGGTACAGTTTCGCATTCAAACAATTCTAGCCTTTGCTATCCCGTCTTCACCGCATGTGGAGTAGCGGTGAGATGATGGAGGAACACCTTTCGTCTTGAAACCGAAGATGGCCGTTTATCTTTTAGAGCTAAATTGAGCCTTTCAAGCTATTCGCAATAGATATCCTTTATCCTTCGTCGTCGTTTGGTTTTTGTTTAAAAGTTCAAATTGAGCTAAACCCTTCGCATCCCACGAAAAGTTAAAAGCACTTTACGTCGGTGTAGAACTTCTATAGCGGCTATCTCGTTCCCCTGTCTTTGGAACTTCACTGTTGTAGAGAACTATTTTTTTCTTCATCTACAACAATTCCGTCCGAAAAAAGCTTCCTGAAACATGACAGCAAAGAATAAAATACCTTAACTCTCGGTGCACAAACAGTCTTGCAAAGTTTGTGACGAACCATTTGACCCAGTTTGCTGATTTTCTCTATTGTGTACATGTTTCGATGAATGAATCAATGACTAAATCTGAAATCTTCTAGGCTAGTTCCTGAGTAGTTACGATTTTATTTATTCTACGGGGTTCACAGGACGTCCTCGCCGAACTCTACAGATCTTTCAGGACAAGACTCGTCTTCTAGGCTGCAGTTTCCGACACTGTATTTCTGGAACCATCGTTGTCACTGGCTTATGTTTATTGTCCGATCTCCGAATACTGCGTTTATATTACTCGCACTTTCCGTTCTGTTGTAACCTTTATTGAACTGATATAGGAAAATATATCGAATATTCTGCTTCATCACTTCTATTGTAATTTTGGAAAAAATTATTAAAATTCAACCTCTCTTGAAAATTTGCACTTTGAATTAGAACCAGGTAAATTTACGATCTGCTTTTATAATATGCAGTGTTATTCTCTCACCTCCTAATTTTATTCTAAGAAATTGAAAAAACGGCATCATTTATGGGTTGAAACGATGCGGATTACAGCAAAAACAAAATACTCTGCCTACTCAACATTTTGCTGCTCGCACAAATGCTTTCATTATTTTTTAATTTCTGGTAAAACCCTTGTAGTAACGAAAAAAAATTAAATTTTACTTTTTTTCCTTTCTTTAAATTTCAATTAAAATTTACTCGAATAAAAGGAAAACCGAAAAATAATTTTTATGCAGAAATTTGCACGAAATCTGCACTTTTCATAGATTTCAGTAGAAAATCTATTTAAATTTGTTTGTAATGTGTTTTTATCTGCATGCATATATTTTTACCAGTTTATTTAAAAATTATTGTTGACATCAATTCTGACTGCAGTAAACCTATAATGTTAGAAAACCTTTTTTTAATTATAAGCATTTTCATTTCTAATAATTTAATGCTTACACTTTTATTTCTCTTTGTAGGAAGCTTCAATATAAGTTCGAAATAACGGACTCTGAAGATTTTATGGTAAGAAAAATTAATTGTGGAATGATACCTTTTCTATCATGTATTTGATTGCTGGATCTGTTAAACAAATTTTTAGATCACATTAGTGCATAGGAAACATACAGGGTACCCCTTAAAAGTCCTTTACTCCCCTCTTAACTTCAGAATGTCTAAAGTTATTGTCGTATCAGTGGGTGAATAGGAATAGTTAAGTGGCTATGCACTGCGCGATGGTACCGATTGTCACGCCACCTTGCTGCAAACTATGGAATTAGCATCCCCATTACGAAATGAGCATATTATAAGAAAAAAAGTCTATTAGAAAGCTACAAAGCATCACCAAATTTGTAGAAAATTTTTTTTGTGGATATTGATGCTGAAAATAGAACGCTTAAAACGCATATATCTTTGTTCTCTTTTTACAACACTATTAGGTAATAGAACGGAAAAAAACGAATTATCAGAACATGCCTTTATTTTCGGTGATGAAACTGCTTTCCGTCAATTTCTACATACTTTTGGAAAAGTCTTTCAATTTCACTTTGCAGACTTATTTGCAAATAAATTGAGACGCTGGCAGTCGCCTTAGTAATACTTTGTCCAAGATCCTGTTCTTTGTGGTAAAACCAATTGGAAAAGACCATTCCGGTCTTTTTTATCAGAAAGATAACAATTTATCCCTTCGTCTACGTTTCGTGTCTTCACATTTTCTGAAATAGCGAACGAACAATTATGCGTTGTGTTCTATTATTATTATTATTGTCTATAAGGTGTCCTTTTGTACTAAATCACTCATGCTCTGTAACTTCTTAATTACCTTTTTCTCTATATCGTTCCGTTTACGTGATATTATCTTTATTTCCGACCTTTGTCACAAGATGGCGCTGTAAGCGGTCTCAGGGAGTAACACGCAAACACACTTTACTATACTTAGACTGTACTTTTATGACTATAGCTTCAGTCGTCCTGAACTTAAGAGGGAAGGGGGTGCAGGACTTTAGTGGACAGCCTGCATAATATTCAAGTTATTTCGTCGTCAGTTATTTTGAATTTAAATTTCTGTAATGTTTTTTGTTTTAACTTAAATTTGTTGTTGTATTTCAAACATAATGGATTAACTGGGGATAACTGTAAGCGATGGCGCAACTTCTCAGGCTAAAGCTTGTTGTTATTAACGACAGATCAAATTATTATTTAACCTTATATTTTCAATTTTACTAGGCTTTTTTCACTTTCCTTACTTACCTTCTTTCTGTTCATTTATTCTTTTCTCACTTTAAAAGAAATAAAAAAAAAATGTTTTAAATGTTTGCTTCAAAAATATATATAAACAACATAAAACTAAATAAGATGAACGAAATTTTGAACATTCACGAGATTTCTTAATTATGCGAATAAGAAATTTAGAAATTCAGACGTCTCTGAACACATCTATAAAAGTCTTTCAAAAAACTAGCCTTGCATTTTGGTGTGCCTCATATGAAATCAAATCCGGCAACAGTGTGAGAGTCTCTCTATCTTTCTATTTGTGGGTATTTGAAATCGATAAATCCCAAATGCAATGAATCTAAATACATCAAATATGATATATAATTTTGTCACAAAATTGAGAATATTTAATTTTTTCATTTTGAACTAAAATCGTCAAAGGAAAGAGATTCAAAATGCATTTCCGTATTTTTTTTAACTAGCAATAAAATTCTAATTAGAAAAAACAACTTTACTTCAGATTTCTTTCCCTTTTGACACCTTCGTCATGTCAGGGATCTTCGAACGCTCACAACTAAATAAAACTAATACGCCGTACTTTAGTTCACATTTTTCACTACGTTTCAGAAAGATGGCAATAATTATCAAATTGTCTTCGTCAATAATATATGCATAGATATATTCAATTGGCAGAGAAATAATTGACAATAGTTATCAAGATTCGATTAAAGGAAAAACGCTTTGAATAAAAACAAACACTAAACTGGAAATTATGATCTCCAGTAAAGTGACGTGCGAAAATTTCAATAGCAGTTTAGCATCTGCAAAAACTGGACATTCGTTTCAATTCCTCTTACAGGAAGATCTATGAACTCCGCCATAAAATTTCCTCCTTTATCAATCGACCTCACTACAGACTCGATTTATTACAAGTATGTACAGCATTTCGCTCTAAAGTTCCTCCAAATAATGCATGCAACTAATCTTCCCTGCCTGATTCTAGGCTATTATACAAGTTGTTTTAAATATCTCTTCGCTTTAGGTTATATAAAGCGGATTGATAAATATTTCTGCAGCTGAGATCAGTTACTCTTGAAGTGAAAAGCTTTTCTCTCTTTTAAGTGTGCATTCTTGTTTATATTGATTTTCATTCCTGTTTCTCTATGTTACAGCTAAGGAAATATTCAGTGTAAGTATTTTTTTTTTCTATTTTTTGGTATAATTTTTCTGACTTTTCTTGCAATCACCTTTCCGGTTTTGGTATTTTTTTTACTTACACATTTTAGTCTGAAAAGTGAAATTCCACTGATATTAATAAATTTTACTTATATTCATGATACGAAATATTGAAATTTTTTAAAAAACATTTTTGTTTAAATGTTGGATGCTTAACATAGAGAAGTTACAAGTGATTGGTTTTCGACTGTTTTTATTTTCAACTACTTTTAGCTCACTATTTTAAAACCAAATGTCAGATTTATCTACTAAAATTATCATCTTGTCTTATCTCAGAGAAATACATGCGATTCTATGCGTGGTTACAACACGAGTAGCATCCTGGCACATGAGAAGGTCTCTGAGAAACCTCTTTCAAAAACGGCAAAAAAGTTCCCCTCTTAACTCAATGTCGGCGCAGAAGAAACAGAAAATTTCATCTCTCAGCTCTTCCTGTAGACGGCTTAGCAATTTTCGAACTCCTCAACAACAAAATCATATGAAAATATCATTCAATCTGAAAGCCCAATATATATATATATAGTTAAATATTTTTCAAACAATCAGAACTCAAGTAACATTTTCAATTTATACACTTATTAAACTGATAATTAAAATTAAAAATAAAATATTGTTACCTTTTCAATAATCATACACATGAAATACAAAAAGATAGTTAGAATAGTCTAAAGTATATATATATATATATATTGTAGTGTATTGCAGGATGAATTACCAGACTTTTTTTATAAAAAGCACTTTTATTTTAACATAATTTTCTCCAAAATACCGTTCATTCGTTGGACCATCAACATCAGTCGTTACATTTTGGTCTCTCTTTCTAACTAATTTTTTAAATCTTATATAACTAACATCTTTTTCGTGCGTTGCTAGGCAACGCTCGTAAGACAAATTTTGTATTCACACACTACATTTTAGAGAGAAAACTTTAAAATTAACCAAATATTTTTGTAACGAATATCGCAATATATATAAGATCATTCTTTAATGAAGGTGAAGAGTAGTCCATTTTGGTCATGGAAGAGACAAAATTTTGCTTAAGATTCTTTCATTCAGGCATTGAGGATATTAGGTTATTTCTTCATTTGTCAAAGATTCAGTTTTTACGTAGCTCCATGAGCAGTATTCCAAAGGTTACGCCTAAGCGGCGCGCTTGTTGTAAGCTTACATGCTCGATTCAAAAAAGGGCAGATATGAACGCGCAGAACGCTTAAGTACCCAGAGAAGGGAATTTTCCCGGAACGACTCGTGACTTGAAAAGAAAGTTGTAGTGCGAATATTACGATGAAAGTAGAAGTACTTACAATGAGGTGTATTTAAAAGATTAATTAAGCAAGTTATAAAATTAAAATATCACAATTTCCCCCTCCGCAAGAGCCGAACGACAGCAGGGCCCTTGCTATCGCAAAACCTGCGAAGTTGGACAAGTTACTATTAAAGTACTATTTAAATTTTGATAAATTGTTTAATTGCTGGTCATGGGCTTGAATTTAATAATATCAACAATAAATGCACAGTAAGATATACACATTTTCCAAATGCACTTCCGTGAGTACAAGCAAAATATAAATGCAAGGATATTTATAAAAATATATAAAATACTCATTTAAATATAAAAATTTTTTCAATAATATATACACAAAAATTTTATATTATATATCATGTTCCCTGGAGTACTCCAATAAGCACTAGCTAGTTCACTGTAAAAAAGTTCCATCCACGTGATGAAAAGTTCTTCAAATAAAAGTTCTTTCAATAGAAAATTGAACTACTGAGTTCTTTAAATGAAAAATAATTTAAATGTAAATATCCAAGTGTACGTGCGTATAAGATAGTATGAAAAAACATGTTTATAAACAAAGATACAAATATGTTTCAAATAGAAAAATATGAATATACTCATGTTTGATGTCAGTGATATTTTGTTGAGTTTAACATCAGTGACAAAAGTATTTTTAATCTTGATGATGTTGCTAAAGCAATTGGGAGTATCACCAAGTTTGGGCAAAAAAGGGACAAGGTCTTTGTGATCTGTTTCATGCATTCTCCCAGGGAAATAGAGACAGTGCACAAAACAAAACACAATATTGTTAAACAGTGTTTTTAAACAGTAAGTCTCATTTATTATTATCATCATCGTTTTCTTCTTTGGGCAACAACACCAAAGAAGAAAAATATGTAAGGATCAGCCCTCCATGTGGAAATGATTTTTGATCGGACTCACTCTTGCCAAAAGGGACATAATTATAAAGGCAAGACAAGCTTTTTTCTCATGCAATTAATTTATTATTCATGACTTAATTTAAGTTTATCTGGTGAATAAAAACATTTTAATTTAGAAATATGCACAATTTGTGTGGGTTGTTTTGTTAAAGGATTTGGTTTATTAATTTCATAAGTTACTTCAGAACATTGTTTAATAATTTCATATAGGCCAGAAAAAGGGGGGCTTAATTTTCTAGTATTGGGATAATGGAATTCTTCATAAACGACAAGATCACCTGGGTTAAATTTCTTGTCAACAAAACGTGCATCATATCTTATTTTATTTTTGTTATGATAATCTATTGTTCTTTGTAAAGCCAAATTACGAGCTTCGTTAACAGGTTCATAATAACTATTTTGACCAATAGGGGAATCATAAGGTAAAGTACCAAGCAACAAGTAGGCAGGTGGATATTTGGTTACTGAATGGGGAGTTAAGTTATATTCATTAGTAAGAGTTTTTAATAATTTGGTCCAAGGAACTTTGGTGGAAGAGGAATTAACTTTACATTTAAGCCTAATTACTAATGATTGATTGACGCGTTCAACTTTGACATTCATTTGTGGGTGGTGGGCCGTGGTTAAACGATGTTTAACAGTATAATTTCTTAGGAATTTTTTAAATCGAGAGGAAGTAAATGCACCATTTCTATCAGTTAATAATTTTACGGGGACTTGAATTTGGAAAATTTGTTTTAGAATATTAATGTAAGTTTCAGAGTTTTCATTTTTTGAAAGAAAAGCCCAAACATGTCTTGTTGCATGGTCAATCACAATATGAAGAATTTTTTTTTGTTGAGTTGTAATAATTGAAACCTCCAACAGTATCGACAGAAATACCTTCGAAAAGTGAGCTAGTAGGAGGTACTTGTTGGAGCAGGACAAATCTTTTTTGTTTTCGCTTTTTGTTAAGTTGACAACCAGAGCAATGTTTAACAAATTCAGTTATATCAGAGGTAATATTAGGCCAATAATATTGGGGGTAATTAAATTTAACATTTTTTGGACACCAAGATGACCAAATTGTTCATGAGCTTGATTTAATAATTTAAATCTTAATGAAAATGGGACAACTATTTTGTACAAATTTTTCTTCTTAATTACTATTACATCTTTAACTTCATGGTATTTAGGTCCACAGAGATTATCATTTTTTGTTGAGTTTTTATTTCATTTATGTCTAACATATGTATTGAATGTTGAAGATGGTGAGAAACTGGATGCCTAGATAACATATCTGCTTCAATATTAGTGAAACCGTTTTGATATTTAATTTCATAGTCAAACATACTCAAGTTAAGACTTGAATGACCAGCGGAATAACCTACCCCTTAAGTTTTTAACATTTTTGAGCCAAACAAGAGCCGCATGATCAGTATGAATGACAAATCTTTGGTCGTGGAGGTAATAGAAAATTTATCTAAAGCATCAACTATTGTAAGACATTCTAACTGAATTATAGCATAATTTTGTTTCTCTCTTATTGTTGTATCTCTTAAAGTTCTAGAATAAGAAGCTATTGGATGTAAGACATTAGAAGCATCAGGTTGTTTCAAAACAGCTCCAACATTTTTCTGTGATGCATCTACAAAAACATCACAAGTTACATGAGTATTATATAAATTTAAAACCGGTTTAGTTGTTACGGTTTCTTTAAGTTTGTCAAATGCATCCTGACATCCATTTGCCCAGTTAAATTTTACATCTTTTTTCAAAAGTTGATTTAAAGGAAATCTAAGTTTAGCATATTGAGGAATAAATTTATTGTAAGCATTTACAGAACCTAAGAACCTTTGAAGTTCTTTAGCATTAGTGGGTGGTTGCAATTTTTTGATAGTTTCAATATTAGCATTATTAGGGGAAACCTTACCTTCTTCAATTTCATAACCCAAAAAGATAATTTTAGTTTGGGTGGAAACAAATTTTGATAGCTTCAATTTAATGTTTTCTTTTTCAGATATTTCAAAGATTGTCTTAAGATGTTTCCAATGTTCTAGTTCAGATGAAGAATACTCAATGATATCATCGAAATCATTTCAAGCAAAATCAATTTTATATTTAGTTAATATTCTTCAAATTAATCTATTAAAAATTGCGGGAGATAATTTAATGCCCAATGGTAATCTGCACTACCATACAAGCCAAAATTTGTGCAGAAAGCTAGTTTTTCAGTAACTTTTGGGTGAATGGGCACATGCAGAAGCTAAATGCAATGAGGAAAAAATTTTTTCTTCTGATAATTTATCTAGTAGGCTATCCATGAGAGGCAAGGGTTCAGAGTCTGATTTGCGTAGATCATTTAATTTTCTGAAATCAATGCATAATCGAGTCTTTTTACCCTCATCACGTTTAAAAGCTAAAGTTACAGGAGATGAATAGGGACTATTACTTTCATTAATTAAACCAGCTTGAAACAATTTCTCAACCTGACTCTTTATTTCTTGTACAGGAGAAGTACGATAAGGTCTCAGACTAACTGGCAAGTCAGAATTGAGCACAATTCTCTGTGGTTCAATTCTGAGTGCACCAACATTATACTTGTCCTTTCAGAAAACTGAATCAAAATTTTTAATTATATTTTTTACTTCTTTTCTTAACTCACGTTTATTCTCGGTGACAGACTGAGGAAGGTTAGCCTGATCTTCAGTGGTGTGAGAACAATGGGAGTTTATTTGTTTACATTCAGAAATGTGTAAAGAAATGTTTTGTTTGTTTTCATCATTTGAATGATCTTTTATCATTTTGACTTTTATTTAAGTTTTTACCATTTTGAGACATTTTTTGTTGACTGCAGTCGATAGATATGTCATATTTTGCCAATTATGGCATTCCTAGGATTATATAAGGTAAAGTATGATCTAGAACATATATAGCCACAGTTTTGTTTATGGTACCAATTTTAATGATAATGTGCATGTTTTAGTAAGACTAATTGTACCCCGGGTTTGCTGCAGGAATATACCTTGTGTATTTGTCATTTTGAAATTGTTTTTTGTCACTAAATCACGTGGGATTAAAGAGATAGTTGAACCAGTGTCTAAAACACATGGCAACGGATTTCTTTTGTATTATCCGGATACTGTTGGTAATTGTCATTGTTGATTTTCCTCCTTTGGAGGGTCAAAGTTAGGTGGCACAAGATTGGGTGTTGGTAATTGTCCTGCGGAAGATCCAAATGGACAAGTTTGTGCCCAATGATAAGCATTGGCAATGCCTTTTTTCATGCAAAGCCAGCATGGTGAAAGTGGCAATTTGTCTTGAAAATGGGTGTTAGCATTACTAAAAGGTCTGAAATTTTGCTTAGGGGCGGAGTGTGGTAAAGGTTATTTTGTCTGAAATTTTGCCTGTTAGGAGAATTTGGTTTAAAGTTATTTGGCCTAAATTTTGGCTGGGTGTAAAGTTATGGGGCCTAAAATTTTTTGGCTGCCATTTCGAACTCGAGATTTTGACGAATCTCC
Organism: Araneus ventricosus; assembly: GCA_013235015.1. Classification (NCBI taxonomy): domain Eukaryota; kingdom Metazoa; phylum Arthropoda; class Arachnida; order Araneae; family Araneidae; genus Araneus; species Araneus ventricosus. Next base: position 44,016 of record BGPR01005516.1, on the reverse strand, counting down.
ACGTTTTAGACCTCCCTGAGTACGAAAAACACAATTTTTGTATCATGTCTGTCTGTCTCTCTGTGAACACGATAACTCCAAAACTATTAAGATGCGGGGATGAAATTTGGTTTGTGGTCTTTAAACATAATTTGTAGGTTTCTATAAAATTTTGGACAAAGTCCGTCAACGGGAAGCCTTTGTATCTGTATGTCCGCGGTCATGAGAACACTATAACTCAAAAACTTGAATAGCTACATGGATAAAATTTGGTGCACAGTTTTATTGTCATGAATGTAGGTCCGTATAAAAGTTTGGGCCAAATCCGTCAAATAGGGGCGTTCAAATTTCATATTCAATTTCTTTTAATCCGATTCTCATGCGCAAAGTACTGGTAGCAATCTTTTATTGTTGTAAATTTTATTTACAACCATTAATAATGTTTTCAAACTTGAATTGGAACAATTTTTTTATTGTTGTAAATAAAATTCAAACCGATCTCATTATTTCAGCAAATCTTTTATCTACGCGCTTTTACAATTTTTACGGTAGTGGTAGTATATATTGTTTTCTTGAGAATTCAATTCCAAAGCAGAATTTTCGCTTTAGTATTCATTGCATTGCCTCTTTTATCGCACCTGCTTCAAAGTAATATTTTTTTGAGACGTGGCAATAGATATTTGATTTCAGGTTTGTTTGTTTGTTTCACTTTCTCGTATACGAAGTATACAAAGAGGAAGTATTGTAATCGTCAAAAAAAATTCGAACTCGAGATTTTGACGAATCTCCACTTAGAAAGTATACGAGAAAGTTTAGGGGAGACCACTCCCGCTGGTTTAAGTATGCTGTTATTTTGTTTAATTTCCATTTATCATCTAAGTTATACTCTTGACATTTATCATTAAAGTATTTAAGCCAAGCATTTACATTCACAGAGTTGTTCGGATCAAAAGGAATGCTATTGATAGAGTTAGAGTAGATAGCAGAAGGTAACCTGCGTTACAGTACCAGATTCATCTGGTTTATCTTTTGTTTTTTCATTCATTTTAAGTGTTTTACCAGATCTTATATTCATGCAGGAAAAATTTAACACATGTTAGGGAAAACAATTTTAAATTTAAGGGACTTTTAAAATAAGTATGTTCAACTATTTACTTTAATATTGCAATTAAATACATAGAATAATAATACTAATACACAATATAAATTCATGAAAATGCAAATACTAAAATTCAGAAAAAATCAGGTATAAAGCATAAACAACACACTCAAAAAATATATATAATGTTACTAAATAAATTCAAATTAATAGTTCAATAGAATATTTTTCATAATTTACCAAAAATATACTGATCAGTATTATAGTTAATATCACAACGAAAACAAAAATAACAATTCATATACTTTTTATTACCACGTTTTTATTAACTCGGTTTCTTGTCTGTCTGTCTGTCTGTCTATCTGTCTGTCTGTTCGGTACAAATTTTGCAATGAATTTTAAACTCACTTCCCGATGAGCTGGGGACTTGGAACTTTAAACATAGCTCAGAACTAGATGACAATGCAATATTAATTCACTTTCTTGTCTGTCTGTTCGTCTGTTAATTTTTTATTTCATATTTCGTGTTTTACCTACCCAGAGCTTCGATAGATGGCGCTGTCCAGTCGTCACTCGTGAATAGCGAGGAAGGGAAATCTCGAGTTTGAAGGATTCCAAGAAATGGCGGGGGAACATCGAAGAGTGGATTGAAGATCGGAGGGGAGGGTTTGCTATACCAGAGTGACAATAATTTGTTTGCCGTGAAATTCCAGAGGGGGGGGGGAGTAAAATGCTCTTCGGGTGCTAGTTGTTTTCACGAAGGTTTCTGCGTCAAGTAACTTAATTTTTCAGGAAAATAACAATTTTCTATTTATGATCAGATGAAGAGAAACTGAAATAAACCTGAAATTTGCCACATGTCTCCATCATAATCTCATCAAGATGGTTAAAATCGATTGCAAAATTTCACACACAGAAGACTAAAAAGCAGAAAATAATTATTTAAAAAAATAAAAATTTCAATATACCACGTTTTTAAAACGGACTAAAAAGTAAAAAATAATTTCTTCTAGCCCCATACAGATTTATAACCCCATAAAGATTTAAAGCGAAAAACGTGGGGCTCATGCAATATTGAATAGTAAGGAGTGTAGGGAGTAGCTGTCGTTGAGAAAACTCACACAACAGTTCATATAATTTCCATTGCAAAAAATTGTTAGTGACTGAAATAAACTACTTATGCATCAATTATCTATTGCATGCGCCCAACGTTTTTCGTTTTAAATCTGTATGGGGTTATAAATCTGTATGGGGCTAGAAGAAATTATTTTTTACTTTTTAGTCCGTTTTAAAAACGTGGTATATTAAAATTTTTATTTTATTTAATTAAGAATTATTATGTCAAAGCAATTTCACTTTTCAAAATAAAAATATATGAATACAAAAATAAATTTAGGAGAAGATCATGATCATTTGTTATTATTTCCCTCCCCCCCAGCTGGTATTTTTTTTCGTAGTGCTCGTATATCATACTTTAGAAAATGATACTACCGACGACGAAAAACACATGTTGAATTCTTGCACACTTTAAATATTGGAGAACACATAAAGATGAACACGATGATTGAAACGAAGGCGGCACTATGGAACTTTACTAGTGAAGCTTGGAACTGTATATTGATTAATCGAAACACACTAAAATTTATCACTATTGTAGCAACGAGTAAAGACTAGAAGGGTATTTCTTGTAAATAGATTTTTGAAGACGAAATAAATGCTTCAAAAATGCTTGAATGAAGAAATCATTAACGATAAAATTTGAAGAAACATGAAGATGGATAAGTAGACATTTTGAATGAGGGAATTTTTTTGTGGGCATTCCTTTGTACGTAATGTCGCCAATCGGGCGTGAACGATGACTTCGCTGTTGTTGAGCTGAAGCAGGTGGGGCTGATGGCGGCTCCGAAACCCATGTACGGGGTTCTCCTTACAAATTCACATCCTGTCGACTCTTTATAATATCATGCTTTAATGAAGGTGAAGTGTAGTCCATTTTGGTCATGGAAGAGGCAATATTTGGCTTAATCTTCTTTTATTCAAGCATTGAGGATATTAGGTTATTTCTTCATGGCTAAAAAATTCAGTTTTTACGTAGCTCCATGACCAGTGTTCAAAAGGTTACGCCTGAGCGGCGCGTTATTGTTGTAAGCTTACATGCTCGATTCATAAAAGAGCAGATATGAATGCGCAGAAAGCTTAAGTACCCAGAGAAGGGAATTTTCCCGGAACGACTCGTGACTTGAAAAGAAAGCTGTTGTGCTCTTATTGCGATGAAAGTAGAAGTACTTAAAATGAGGTAAAATGACACACACACACACACACACACACACACACATATATATATATATATATATATATATATATAAACCATTAAAACTCAAACAGCATTTTCATCATAAACATGTATTAAATCATCTTTATTAAATAAATATAATAAACTATTTAACCTAATATTATTCACACAATGATATACAGAAAGCTAATAAGATTAAAAACTATTACTATGAAAAAGCCAATACATATATGGAATTCCAACAATCAAATGCCAATCGACCTGAGGAATCGATTATGTCACATTAATTCAAATTTATGGACGCCAACCTTCTGTGATGGCCAATTCTTGGGAAAAAAACAAAAACAGGAGTAAATCTCCAAAATATATTAAGAAACGAACGAGAAAATTAACTAAATGCTTACTGCTTCAAAGTCATAGCAAAAATGCCAAAAGCTAAATACGAATTACAGTTCCGCATTTATTGTGAAAATATTTTAACTAATATATGTTATATATACTGTATTAAATCATCATTAATAACTAAACTACAGATTTATATATTTTTTAAGAACATTATATTAACCATATATTAGAATATATATATATATATTCTAGCGGGCCGAAAAAGTCGAAGTATCTTAGATCTTTTTGCGGTTGTGCTGTAAAGTTGCGAAACTCCCATCATTAAAAAGTGTGTAATATCTTATAATTCTGAATTGATATCTTCTGTCGCCTCAATGGCAGAAAGTTGTGAAAATTGAACTGAAAATAGTCAAAAATTCAAAAATTAATAAAAAATAACTGATTTCTTTGATCGGTTTGCGGTAGTGCTTAAAGGTTACTATTTATTAAAATAATATATTTACGAAATTTTAGAATTTTAGGTTAATATCTCCTGCCGCCTCAACAGCGTTGAATTTTGGAAATTTAAGGCGAATTTTTAAATAAATACACGTTTTTCTTATATCATTATAATGCGAATAAATTTTGTTTGATTCAACCTTTGAAACATACAAAATTAAAAAAGCACTATTTTTTGTAATCTTTATTGGACTCAAATTCTGATATTTGTTTTCTGGATTCTATTGTAGCTCTTATAAATCCATCCCTGTTCTGCGGTCCAACTCTTTTTCTGGAGTCTTCAGTGACGAGTTTCACAATTCTTTCAAATGCTTGCGTGTGTGAAGGAAATTTAATAAAGTCCCAGCCCTCCCTTGGCACATCGTCCTGTATCATCTTCAAAAGTTCATGAGAATTGATCTCTTTGAGAACTGGAGGCGGTGTGACATAAAACGCTTGCCAGTCAATGTAATCTACGTAGTCTGTAGCCTCAAAGATAACAGCAGGAATAACGAATATACGAACTCAATTTCCTTCTGGGCCAATTTCAGCACTTATGAATATGTAACTAATGCACTATTGGATGATTTTAGCAACCATATTTTTTGGGATGTGACGGCACAGTCTTGAACACTGGAGTATTTAAAGGTGTAATTAACAAGCATGAATTGAAACTTCATCTACCAATCCAACGGATTATCTTTTTACTCCATTTCCACGAGTTTCCATTGCGACACCTATTTGAGAGCAAATTCTTCTGGTCCTTTGTCTTATACCGGAGACACTGGACGAAACCGATACGAGAAGCTGCCACATGTTGCTTTTAGTAGTATTGAATGTGAATTGCCAGGCATTGGTCCCCACAGTCTAAGTTGTGATCAGAAATACTTAATACACATTTGCACAGCTATTAGTTCTGGCGTTGGTTCTTCAGATCTAGCGAAGCGTCAACCGGGCACGTTGAATTTGGCCCGCTGGCTAACAATTGCAAATCGAATATTCAGGCTTTATTTATCAACATCAAACCCATCAAATGAGTTTATAACTTTGGTTGTATTCGTTCTAAGTGTTTATACACTCTCAAGGTTCCGAATTAATATTCATCATTCCATAAAGCATGGTGCTCGACACTTGTGGCATTTCATCAGCTCATCTCGATACTTGCCTAAGAAGTATCGTGATATAATTGAACCAGTTATTTCTGGCAACGCTTACTTTGCGGCTACAGGAAACATGCTATTGACTATGTTAACTGATCAGAGATGCCATATTAGAACCCTTGCAGCTGGACCAGATGGTAATTGTGTTCGTAGATTCGTTATTCCTGCTGTTAACTTTCGAGCTACAGACTACGATCACAATGACTGGGAAGCTTGTAATGTCACACCGCCTAGAGTTCTCAAACATATCAGTTGTCATGAGCTTCTGAAGATGATACAGGACGATGTGCCAATGGACAGCTGGGACTTTATTAAATGTCCTTCAGACACGCAAGCATTTGAGCGAATTGTGAAACCCGTCACTGAAGCCTCCAGAAAAAGAGTTGGACCGCTTTTTTGAGTCCAAAAAAGATTTAAAAAATAGTGCTTTTGTAAATTTGTATGTTTCATTGGTTGAATCTAGTTTCTATTCGCATTATATTGATAAAAGTAAAGTGTGTATTTATTTAAAAATTGGTCTTTAATTTCCAAAATTCAGCGTTGCTGCGGCAACAGAAGATATTAACCTATAATTTTAAAATTTTGTAAATGTGTTGTTGTTAATAAATATTAACATTTAAGCACTTCCGCAAAACCGATCAACAAAATCTGTGACTTTTTATTAATTTTTGAATTTTGGGAATTTTTAGTCCAATTTTCAAAATTTTCTGTCCATTGAGGCGACAGAAGACATCAATTCAGAGTTATAAGATTTTGCACAGTTTTTAAAGATGGGAGTTCTCAGCTTTTACGCACTACCGCAAAACATCTAAGAATATTCGACATTTTCGGCCCGCCCTATTATATATATATATATATATATATATAAAGCAAATAAGAAACAATCATAGCATAATTGTAAAAGCAACATATACAACATAAACATTCATAAAAACAAAATGTCAAGAAAAAAAATCTGCGGTAAGAAAAAGCTGAGAGTTCTTATAGAGAAAAATAAACAAAAGAGGAATATATATATAAGGGGGAGCTAAAATAATATAGAAATATATAACACAAACGCAACGAATGCGCAATAATGCTGCAAATCAAGAAGATTTGTGGAAAATACATGACGCGTAAGGTTCACTCCTTTGTCACGTCTCCCGTTGGTTGCATCTCTCAGTTTTTGGTTCGTAAAATTATTCCTAATATTTGATTCAAAATTCTTGGTTTATCATAATGTTCAGGGTAAAGGACAGTGTTTTTAGCCTTATGGCAGCACTGTTCGCAGAAAACATTATAATTTCAATAATTGTTTAGCGGTTCGTATAGATTTTACTTTCCCTGAATAGCATCTATACGCTTCTACCGATTTACTACAGTCTCTCCATTTTATTTCAACATTTACTGATTTTCATGACACACACACACACATATATATATATATATATATATATCAAAACAAACAAGAAACATAAGACAAAACTCAAAAACAACCAAGACACAATGGCAATATGTATATATATATATGAAAAGAATGAATTCTATAAAAGGAATGAATTGAAAGAGATGAATTCTGGTAAGTATAAGAGTAGACACTGATTAGTTAATTTTTAATGAAAAGTATGGGTATTTTATTGAATTATATATTCACTGTCTTTAGTGCAATATAATGTTATATTACATATTTTTATCCTGAATTTTAGTTGTTTATATGCAGTTATGTTTTATTGTTAGAGTTAGTATAAGACTTGTCTTTCTAAATTCTTTCATTTTAGGGTAAATTACACTGTTTGTTTTTTCAACAACAATAGTAACAGGGATGGTTAGTACAGCAAAATAAATTGAACCTGGCTAAAGCTTGTCCACAGCCAAGCTGCTATATTAATTGTTGAAAACTCCATTTGCTTGGATTTCCTATTTCAATACTTTTAATAACAACAGAGTTTTTTTACATGTTGACATATAAATGCTTAAACTTGATTTTTTTTCATGGTATCTTTAGTATTTTCAATTTTTTAGAATTTATTTAAAATAGATATATTGCTCAAATAATGAATTTTTGGTATAGGATTTGATTTTTGATATGTTTTGTTTACAATTACTGTAATTTTCTGTATGATTATATATATATATAAAACAAATAAGAAGCAATCATAGCATAATTGTAAAAGCGCCATATACAACATAAACACTCATTAAACAAAATGTCAAGAAAAAAATCTGCGGTAAGAAAAAGCCGAGAGTTCTTATAGAGAGAAAATAAACAAAAGGGGAATATATATATAAAAGGGGGGAGATCAAATAATATAGAAATAAATAACACAAATGCAACGAATGCGCAAAAATGCTGCAATTCAAGAAGATTTGTGGAAAATATATCAATGTCATGAAAATCAATAAATGATGAAATAAAATGGAGAGACTGTAGTTAATCGGTAAGAGCGTATAGATGCTCATCAGGGCAAGTAAAATCTATACCAACCGCTAAAAAATTAGTGAAATCATAATGTTTTCTGCGAACAGTGCTGGCATAAAGCTAAAAACACTGTCCTTTACCTCGAACATTATTATAAACCAAGAATTTGAATGAAATACCAAATATTAGAAATAATTTTACGAACCAAAAACTGAGAGATGCAGCCAACGGGAGACGTGACAAAGGAATGAACCTAACGCGTCATGTAGGGTCCGGATGTTTACAGAATATCAAATTACTTTCTTTTGCGCCAAACTTCTAAGGTTGGGGGAGTTTCGATGAAGATTATGAAATCGATAGAAACAAAGATGAAAGCGATCTACATTGAGAAGACAAAGATATTTTGATGTTTTGAAAAAATGATTCCAGGTTTGTTCATGTATGTGTTAGTACCGTAGGTGATGAATCTGAATATAATTGGCTGTTTATGAAATTTAGGATCGGTAATAATATATGGTAGATTATTATTTACAATAAGTCATTCAATTTTTTTTATTTACAGCTGATTTTTTTTTCTTAATTGTGATAGTATTTGAGTTGTTGAGATCATAAACTCTGACGATTTTAATTCCTTGTCAAAATTTCGAGGTAGAATTTTTTGCAGATAATTGAAAAGTTATCAATAGGGTTATGACGGTTTATCAATAGGGGTAATGGCGAATTCTTCTTGCAGAGCTTTGATATTTTAATTAATATTTCGGTAGTCATACTTTTCGTAATTAAGATTGTCTATTCTGTAATTATTTTTTATGAACAGTTTAAAGTTGAAGTATATTGACCATTTCCATTCGGTGAAGAATTATACTGGTATATCGAATTTGGCAGCACGTTTTATTCAAAAGTTATCCAAATCATTAAGGAGACTTTGGAAAATGATATTAATGGAGATCTTGAAAATAGGACGGAAGTTTGTACCTTTGATGATTAGTTCCCTTAGTTTTTTTATTGTCAATAATGTCTAGGTTACCGGTTAAAATGTATTTATGGATGGAATCTATGTACAGTGAAACCTCTTCTTACGGCCACTCCTCTTAACGGCCAATTTTTCGTGGCGCGGATTTTTCGGCCCACAGACCAAACGTTATAATAATCCCTAGCAATGGTCACCCAACCCGTCTGAACGGCCGCCAGGTGGGTATCCCATCCCATTTAATAAACGCATCGGCTGGAGATTTACTTTTTAAACTGAAAAACGATCTTGAAAAAACGGTTTTTTTCCGAGAAGGGTAAAAACTTAAATCAGTCACAAATTGAATCCTCTTTTCAAAAAAAGGTAAAAAAAATCATTAAACAAAGTACTATTTTTCTTTAGATATGTCTCAAACCTCGTTTTAAATAAGAAATATGTGTCTGACTTGCTTATATTATGTAATTTAGTAATTATCTTGCAATTGTAACGAAAATCCTTCAGAGCGGCCCCCTCTATGAGCGGCCAATTATTCTCGGAACATAGGGGTGTCCGCTTGGTGAGGTTTCACTGTAAATATTATATTCTTTTCTATTGCAAGGCATTGTGAATGTTATTTCTATTTTTCCTAACGTCTTTACAAAAGGAATTGTAGTTGAAGATTCTTCTACCGATATTTGTATAATATTTATAGCATTTATTAAATTCTAAATTTTTGATTGCAGAAAGATCCGTAAATTCTTGGAGTACAGCAAATAATTTAAATTTTTAGCAGATTGTGTTTTTGAAGTTGATAGCCATGTAAATTATTGTTTTTTCTGGATGTTTGTTCTCCGATTTGGCAATTCTTGCTTTATATAGATCATTAGCAAGAAGTAGAAAGTTATGATTATATATTTCGTAGTTATACAAAATATTTTCGAGAATCTAGCTGAATTTTTTTTAGTTGAGAACATGATGTTTTTCAACTGTCGATAGTTAAAGTTCTTATTAAAATCATCTTCCATTCCTTTTAGCTCTTGATATATTAGGTTACTAGCAGCACGGGCTCGGCTTTTCCCGTGGAATCAGGACCTCAACAAAATGGGGAAAAAATGCCCACAATAGCACGAAAAAATTTTTTAAAACAAAATCAAAAGAATAGATACACATTATTGATTTCCCCGCTTATTTTCATTTGCAATAATGACATTTCTCAAAACAGAAATGTATATATTATTGAGTTTACCCGCTTCTTTTTCCTCTCGATATTGACTCGAATATAATGACGTCACCTGCCGGAAGAAATTGGATTGTAGAAATGAATGCTGTTAATGAACGCTTATGACGTCACCTGCCGAGAGAAAGGTTACGCACCAGCCAATGAAATTGACACAATGCATTCTGGGATCGTCTGGAGGATCTCTCTCAGTTAAGTCTCGCTAGCAAAAAACTGTTTGAACTGATGATTGAAAAATTAATTAAAAAAAGGAAAAAAGAAATTTTAACCGTTCTTGTTTTTAATCCGACAGTAACGTTCCAGTTATAAGCTGAAAAAATATAAATTATAGAGATATTAGAACGTCATATGCGAGAATTTGAAGAAATCCTTATTAAAAGTTACCATAAAATTGACACTATTTTTCAAAAATTTCTCCAAATTCAGTAAATTACGTTTGGCTTTCGAAATGAACATCATAAGAACGGAAATCGTTTTTTTTTTCGATGGTGTAACTTTTTTTAGATACAATTATTCGAAGCCATGCTATTGATAAAGGAGTGCGGAAAACAACCCAAGCAAAAAAATATTAAATAAAACAAGTTTCTTGATTAAATTTTAAAATTCCGGCTTCGAGGTGCAAGCAGTCACCATTACGACTACCTGTCTACCAAATTTCATGGTTGTAAGTGCGATAGATTCATCTGGACATTGAAGACACACACACACAAATATTGTCTTTTATAAGTATAGATAAATATCTTCATTAGATAATTTATTTGAATCCTTTTTTATTTTTTCCACTACTCCTACAACCTCTTTGTTATTGATTATGCAAGTCTATTGCAAAGTCATTGAATGTTAATTTTATTGGTCCTAATGTTCTTACAAAAGGATTTGTAGTTGAAGTTTCTTCTACCAATATTTGCATCATATTTAAAGCGTTTATTATCTAATATATTTTTGATTGGAAAAAAGATCCGTAAGTTCTTCGAGTATTGCATTGAATTTAAATTGGTAGTAAACTGAATTTTGGAAGTTCATAGTCATGTAAATTATGGCTTTTTGAGTATTTGTTCTGCGATTTGGTAATTCTTGATTATATAGATCATTAATAAGAAGTAGGAAAATTTGATTATATGTTTCGTAGTTATTCAGAATGTTTTCGAGAATTTTGCAGAATTTGTCATTTTTTCATTTTACGTTTTTTTCTCTTTCACTTTACGATTTAGACTTTATCTACCACAACGCTTTTGGAATTGCAGCTTTTATCGCATTCATTGCATATGTTATATATATATATGAATTTTCATCTCATACGATTCACATTTTTATCTTTACTCGGATATACTTGCATTTAGTTTTTTAAAAATGTTTTCGGATTTGATATAAAAGTTTTTTTTATTTTTATGTTTTTCTATTATGTTCTGTTTCTTTTATATACGTTACTGAATGCTTATGTTGCTGCTCTTTAACGCACAATTCCTTCAGTTTTATTCTCTACTTTCGGGTCCTTCTTATTACATGAAATGAAGTTATTTGAATCTTTAAAGTCTGGCAAGATGGACTCACTCAATTCAGAGAAGTCTAGTGCTCGGTACTCAGTTGCTTCGGGGGGCCACCTTGGATTGATATCATGCAACCTAGAAATCCCATTTGCTTCTAATAAGTTTAGCTATGTTTAGGAAAGAATTCTTTTGGTTGTAAAGTAAAATAATGTAAGGATTCAAGATGCAAAACTTGCCCCCTCTTTGAAAAAAGTCTCATCTCGTCTGAAAACGCAATTAAATATGGATGCAAGAGTTTTAATGTAATTTACTATCTAAAATGTGATGTTTGCGAAATGGGGTACGTGGGACAGAGCAAAAATTCACTTAATTTAAGGATTCATGCACACAGCTCCGATATTAAATTGTATAACAAGACGAAAAAATTTAACATAGAATTTATCCATTTCCATAAACACGAATTTAGTAAAATCTAACTTTAAATTCTTGACATTATCCCAGATAAAAAAAAACTAGATTACAAAAGGAAAATTTCTTCATGCTAAAACTATTGATCCATATAGACTAAACGAATTTTTCGTAAAATGCAATGATTAATATTAAAAATTGCACTGCATCACAACTTTTTAGCACTTGCAGAAGCAGTAACAAAAGAGCTTATAGGAGTAGTGGAAAAAATAGAAAGGATTTAAACAAATTATCTAATGAAGAAATTTATCATGAGTTGATAACAAAAATGAGTTGAAGACGATTTTAATAAGAATTTTAACCATAGACAGGTAAAAAACTTCATTTTATCTATTGAAAACAAATTCTGCAAGATTCCCGAAAATATTCTGAATAACTACGAAATATATCATCAACACTTCCTACTTCTTATTAATGATCTATATAAAGTAAGAATTGCCAAATCGCAGAACAAACAACCAGAAAAAACAATAATTTACATGACTATTAACTTTAAAAATGCAATTCAACATCAATGCAGTAGTCCAAAATTTACGGATCTTTTTCTAATCAAATACACTGCATGCAAAAGTTAAGGAACATTTCGTAAAATGCGGGAAATTTGCAATTAATACGAAAACTGTGCTTCAAAATCAATTCTGGTGAATCGTGTGACATTCTAGAAGAATCTAATAGAAGAATAGTAGTAAAAGAATCTTCAACTGCAATTCCTATTGTAAAGACGTTATGACTAATAGAAAGAACATTCAATGCCTTTGCAATAGAGAAGAATATAATAAAGACATAGATCCCTTCCCTAAACGCATTTTAATCGGTAACCTAGACATTATTGACAATAAAGAATTAAGGGAACTAATGATCAAATGTACAAAATTCCGTCCTATTTTCAAGATCTCCATTAATAAAATTTTCAAAAGTTTTCTTAAAGATTTGGATAACTTTTGCATAACACTTGCCACCAAATTCGATATACCAGTGCAATTCTTCACCGAATGGAAATGGTCAATATACTTCAACTTTAAACAGTTAAAAAAAACAATTACAAAAAAGGCATTCATAATTACTATAAATATGACTACCGATATATCGAGGATAATAACAAAGCTCTGTAAGAACTATTCGTCATTACCCCTATTGATAAACTGGCAGGCAACTTTGCAATTATCCTTAAAAATTCTGTATTGAAATTTTAGGCAAGGAATTAAAATCATCAGAAACTCAACAAATCGAATATAAAAGCTCATTTCAGCTCTTAACAAAAAAATTAAATAACATAATGCAAATAATAATCTACCATACATTATTATCGATACAAAAAAATTTCAGAAACAGAAAATTAAATTCAGATACATCTCCTGATATCATTCAGATACACCTACATGAACAAACCTGGAATCATTTTTTCAAACCATCTAAATATTATGCTAAGTCATATTGAGCAAGAAAATTTTACATGGATTATCAAAAACAATTACAACGTTATTGAATTCCTTTATAATAACAAAATTGAAACAATAGAATCCTACGGCTTTCAAGATCTTTCCATAAATATTCCTATAAATAAATTGCAAGAGGTATTAATGAAATATTTCTATGAGTTTAAAAATCTTTTTTAAAATCCCACTTACTTTCTGGGAAGACCTCATCAGCTACCGTATTCAATAACTTTATCTTTAACGGAGAAAATATTTTCCAACAAATTAAAGGCAACCCACAAGGTACAAATTTCTCATATTTACTAGCTAACTTCTTTCTTAATTTCTTCGAAAGGACTTTTGTTTTAAATCTCCACTATGCCTTCCGACTTATTGACGATCTAATAATTTTTAACCCTCTGAGCGCCGTCAACGGTTTTTTTACGTAAAGCAGATCTACTCCAACTTCCGCAGAACCGTGTTTTTTCTTCTTTTTCGGTCGCCTTGAAGATGGGAGCAACCGGTTTTTTCCTGGTTTCAATTTTGCAGTCGTAAGCGACAAATACGTGTTTTCTCGCCTCTGTTTTCCCCTCCATTGACGACTTGGTTGACAGTGACAGATTCGTGGTGATAAGCTTTTCAATAGACGGGCTCGCAGGTATTAGGAAGGAACGTTTGCGGCAACAATTGAATTCCTTATTGTTAAAACGAATAGCAAGGTAGGGTAGTTTTCATGCAGCGTTTCGGAAACTTGTGGAAGAAACTCTTTCTCAGATTCTTATTATGGCGTAGAAATGCTTATAAGCTTTTATTTTCATAAACAAAAAAGATGCTCGTCAAGAGATACACCTGAATGAAACTCTGAATTGATTATCTTAGCAATTTGAGCAAACATTCCGCATAACACCTTGAGAAGGTGTTTATCCCTGAAATCGCATGAATAATTTGAAATAAGTTAGAGATTTCTGTTATTTTTTTTATTCTGCCAAGAAAAGACCATATAGAAAAAAATGTAATAAGTTTTGACTGGGTTTCTAGTCCTATTTTTTAGAAATAGGACTAGAAACCCAGATATAATTTCTTACCCAGATTTAATAATTTATTGCATTTTGTTATTTATTTCATTACACAAATTGGTATATTAAGGACTTAAGGAATACATAAAAATGATACATAACTAAAATATTTTTAAAAAGTTAACATTTCAATCACATTTAGAACTGTTCACAATTAAAATAATAAAAATAATTGCTTCATGAACTCATAAAATACAATTTGGATACATCAGGTAATCGGAAAGAAAACCGCGATTATGTGAAATTGCTGAGAAAATAAATAAATAATTAATTTGTGTGGATTACTAACTGAAATTACTCAACTCGACGCTTGATTTCCATTTTCTGAGTTTTCAGACTATTTAATTTTATTTATTTATATTTGTTTCTTTTCGTTATCAGATTTTATTCAAGAAATTGTAGATAAATTGACGCCGGGACAGAAATCTACGGGTAGATATGATATAGATGAAAGGAGTTTTTAGATTAAAATTTAGAATCTAATGTTTATTAAATCTAAAGGAAAATATACAAAGATATATTTTGTTTTATGTATTCATTTGAATGGTAGAAGCGCATGACAAATAGCATGGTGGATGATATATTCTAAAGATTGTAAAGGCCTGATGTTACCATTCAGTACAAAGATGTAATTTACAGTAACGGAGAATATATGATGAATAGAGAATGATTGTTCAATCGGTGATTTTGGCAGTTTTTAATGAAAGTTCAGTTCAGATAAATGAAAAAAATATGTCACAAATGGAGGCAGGTATTACGGAGTATCTATCTGTAGATAAGCTAATGGGCAATAACAATCAACATCATATCCTGTAGAGTTCTTCAACACCTTAGAATTGTCAGAGATACCTTCCTACAAGCTGACATTAAAAGTCGGTGAGCCAGTACTATTGATACGTAATCTCGATACACCGAGACTGCGCATTGGCACTCGGTTACAAATTACATACCTAGGTCCAAAAGTTCTGCGAGCTACTGTTATGACTGGAATGGCGAGAGGACAGAGTGTTTTAAATCCACACATTCCGATTATGCAGAGGGATTTACCATCCAAGTTCAGAAAGTAACAATTTCCTTTAAAATTAGCATTTGACAGGCTCAGGTCCAGACACACAAAGGGGCAGGTGTGCATTTGAAGAAACCGTATTTTCCCCTTGGGCAACTCTATATGACGTGTTCACATGTTTCCAGCCCACAAAACCTCTGCATCCGTGTGAAAAATGCAAAACAAAAAATGTAGTATACAAAAGTGTGTTAGCACACATAATTTTAACGAAGCATTTACATCCGTAAATTAAACACGAAGTCGCGGATAACAGCTAGTAGTTCCGTAAACGTAACTCATGGCTAAAATATTTTAACAATAGTTATCAGGAACTTAATTTAGATGACACCTGAAAACTGAACATAATTTCAAATTATATAGAAATATAGTACCTTAAATGAAAATTTTAACTCTTATGCAAACATTAAAACTTAGGAGAAATTAATTTGCTTCCTAACTGAAAAATATATTGCTTCTACCATTGTCAACTTAATTGATTTCACTTCAGAATCCTTTAACGATGGAGAAGATATTGCACAATATTTTCATGAATAATTATATAGTGGAAGACAGTTATGATTAGTCACATTTATGATTCTTGAGGGATTAACAGATGGCTTGCCAACCAATCGTAGACAGCGTCTTTACATAACCCACATAGCAATCCTATAGAATGGTTAATTGCAGCCATTAATTAGGTAAAAATTCAAAAACTAACGCAAAAGTAGGAAACCCAAATCCTTCTGGAATTTAAAATTTAAATAGAAATTCAAACAACTTTAAACAACGGCAACCAAGAAATTATAGTCCCGGTTACTTTCAACAATGTGATCCCACAAGGAAAAATTTCCGATTCTTTAATAAGGACAATTTGCATTTTCAAAATAAATTACCCCCTTCTCCAAGCTCACTTTGTGCAAACCAGGGAATTCCAATTGCTTACAATGGGTTCGAAGTTTCCCTTTCGACTTCCTGCAGAATAGCTATCTCCTTCAAACCCTGCTCAACCTTATTTGACTCTCCAAAAGAGGAAACTATATAATGACAATTAACTAAAGATTGTGGATACTTTAAAAGTAAACCTCTACCATGTGCTCTAACTCTAACTCGACAATTTCCAGAATATCTCATCATTTTTTGGCAAAAGATCACCTAAAAAAGACAAGTGCCAAGGCATAATTAAATAGCAAACCCTGGGAAAATTAGCCTCAAAATACATCTCTATTTCCTTTATTGTTTCTTTATTGGAATGTTACCCTTAACTATTGGTTTGCGACTAAGTATGTTCTAGACCAGAGGTTCTCAACCTGTGGTATACGTACCACTAGGGGTACGCGAAGGACCAGTTGGGGGTACGCGAAATCAAAGTCGGTAAGGCGGACACAAGAAAATACAAAGGATTAAAGAGGTTACAGTATTTTGTTTTCCTAAGTTCGTGTGAAAAGTAAAAGTGAAAGTTGTGCTAGTCTAAATCCTACGCTCAAAATAAGAAAGCAAAAGAAAACCTAGCAAATGATTGATATTTTGTCTTCACCAGTCCCGCAATGTATAAATCATTAGTGTGTTAGCAGAAGCTGTAGCTTCACTAGGCGCCAGTGTGGTATGCTTCTTATTTTTGTTCTTCTAGTTTAGGCTTATCGAGAACAATCCGGATTCCTCTCAAAGATTCTTGTTTTGACGTTTTTATTAAAAGCATGATTAAACGCAGACATCATTAATTGTTCGATTGGGATGCATAATGAATAACGACTGTTCATATAAATCAAGCTTTGTGTTTTCATGGGCGCTCAATTTGATTGGTTTGTGGCACAAAACTGGTGTTCGTAGGCTATGCGTGTTTAACTTGAAGTGCTTATCTTGAGAATGACTTCGATATTGTTTGATTTCTCAAAATGGACATGTGGTTGAAAACTGGAACTCTTAAAAGATTGGCATCTAGAACTGAAACTCGAAGCACCGATTTGGCAGCTAAGGAGATACTGTGAATCAGCAAGATGATAATCATGAAGTGCAAAGTCCGACTGATTGGCCTGTTCAGGTAAGAAATAAAATTGATTTTGTTAAAAAAAACCCTCAAAACATCAGTGCGCTTCCGAAGAAGAGAAAATATTCTAAAAAATACTTAAAATATGGATTTTCTTTCACGGGTGATGAAGATTGTCCAAAACCACTCTGAACCATTCCATAACCATTTGTAAGGTAACTGACAAAATCGAATCTGTGATTAAGAAATAGATTTTTTGGGAATCCTGTATAAAAAAGTATGAAGTTTTTGAGACACTTCATAGCTTTTTATCTGAGAACGAACTTAAATAAACCAAACAAGTAAAAACTAGTACGATAGCACATTTAAAAGAACTTAAGTTGTCATTCAGGCAATATTTTCCGAAGCGCAGTGATGCAGATATGTGGATTTTAAATCCATTCAACGAAGCGCTTTTTCAAAAAGCTGAAAAATCAACAATTTCTGAAAAAGAAAAATTAATTGTGCTTTCCACTGATTCTTCATTAGAATCCGAATTTAAAAAAGAAATTTGATTGACTTCTGGGTGGCAGTGAAAGAAGAGTACCAAGAACTCGGTGTTAAAGCAACAAAATATTTAATACCTTTCACGAACACAGAATTTGTGGAAAGAGCATTCTCGTCTTATACATATATTAAGAATAAATATCGAAATAAGCTTGACGCAACTCCAGACATGAGATATCTTGCTTCATTCGAACTCAATTTGATAAAACTCAGCTCCATGAAACAAGCTCAAGGATAGGAATGAAATTTTCTTGCACTTGAATAAACTGATTATTACTAAGTGTAGTTTTTAGCTAACCTTATAAGTTAATGTGAAATTATTACAATACTGTTTTTGTTTGTTTTTCCGTTTAACTAATTCTATTTTAAAATTGCAATAAAATATTAAATTAAAAATAAATCTTGCAAATGCCTTTAATTCGCGTTATTTGACTCTTAAGCTTACCTAAGCCCGTAACATTATTGATAAAAACTTCTTTACATATACGGATGATTGGGGGAGGGTATAACAGTAGTGGGTACGCGAAAATGAAAAGACTAATCAAGGTACGCGAGGGATAAAAGGTTGAGAACCTCTGTTCTAGACCATACTCTACCTTCTGTCATACATTTGCTAGAATTGGCAAACCATAACCTTACTATAGACTGCAGTCATCATACTATTCATGAAAATGGAAAAATTAAATAAAATTCAAAATGTCATAAATAAACAAAAAAATTAATCGCATGTGGTCTGAAATTGAAAAATTCAATTCCCATTGTTCTCAGACTACTGAAGATCAGGTTCCCCGTCTTCACTCCGTCACATAGAATAAATGTGAGTTAAGGAAAAAATTAAAAGACATAATTCAAAATTATGATTCTATTTTTGTAAAGGACAAGTTGGTGAAGACTGCGTCTAACTTCAAAGAAGTGCCTAATTTTGACTTGCCAGTTAGTCTGAGACCTTATCGTACTTCTCCTATTGAAATTCAAGAAATATGTCGCCAGGTTGTGAAATTATTTCAAGCTGGTTTAATAAAACGGAGCAATAGTACTCATTCATCCCCGGTAATTTTAGCTTGCAAACGCGATGAATGTATAAACACTCCTCTAACAC
Organism: Araneus ventricosus; assembly: GCA_013235015.1. Classification (NCBI taxonomy): domain Eukaryota; kingdom Metazoa; phylum Arthropoda; class Arachnida; order Araneae; family Araneidae; genus Araneus; species Araneus ventricosus. The sequence continues at coordinate 24,959 of BGPR01005516.1, read as the reverse complement.
TCTATACATAGATTTTAGAAAATTAAGTACTCGATGCAAATCAGATTCTGAACCATTTCCTCTCATGGATAGTGTGTTGATAAATTATCTAAAGAAAAATTCTTCTCCTATTTGGATTTAGCATGACGATATTGTCAAGTGCCCATTCATCCCAAATTTATGAAAATTTTTACTTATGCAAAAATTTTATCTTATACGATTGGTTCAGATTACCATTTGGCATTAAAGATGCTCCAGTAATTTTAAAAAGATAGTTTGCTAAATATTAACAAAATACAAAATTTATTTTGCTTGCAATTATTTTAATTATATCATTGTATAATCCTCCTCAGAGCAACAACATTGGAAACAACTTAGCACGATCTTTGAAATTTGTGGAAAAGAAAACAATAAATGGAATTATCCAAATGTATTTTGCCCATTCTAAAATTAACGTTTTAAGCTATGAAAATGAACAAGACAATGTTTCTCCTAATGAAGCTAATATTTAAACTATCAAACATTGAAACTACCATCTAACGTAAAAGAACTTAAAGGTTCTTATGTCTTGTAAATGTTTACAATATATTTAATCCTCTATATGCTAAGAAAATCAACAGATAAGCTCTAAATCAATTATTGAAAAAAGTTTTTTTTAAAATTTAACTGGACTAATGAATATCAAAATGCATTTGAAAAATTAAAAGGAATCTTAACAACAAATCTAATTATAAAATTATGTAATCCTGATGTAACATGTCATGTTTCTGTTGATGCATCACATAAGAGTGTTGGAGCTGTTCCGAAACAACCTGCTTCTTCTAATTTTTTATAGCCCAATAGCTTATAATTTTAGATCTTTAACACAGAAAAAATTATGCAATATCCAAATTAGAATTTCTTGCAATAGTCGATGCATATTTCACTATTATCTTCATTGCCAAACATTTGTCATTCATACTGATTATGCGGCTCTGGTTTGGCTCAAGAATGTTAAAAAATATTGGGTACATTATATATATATATATATATATATATATATATATATATTTCGGTGCTCATTAAAGTTAAGTATGTTTGAATATGAAATTAAATATCTAAAAGGTTCTACTAACATTGAAGCAGCTATGTTATCTATGAATCTGGTGTATCATCATCTTCAACATTCAGCCCTTTCGATCGACAATATTGAGATAAAAATTCAACAAAAGAATGATAATTTAAGTGGACCTAAGTACCATGAAGCCAAAGCTTTATTGGTAATAAAAAAAGAAATATCTGTATAAATTAGTTTTTCCATTTTCATTTAGTCTTAAGTTGTTAAATCAAGCTCATGAACAACTTAGACATCCTGGTGTTCTAAAAATAATTAACTTAATTACTCCTCAATTGTTGGCTTCATATTACCTCTGATATTACTGAATTTGTTAATCAATATGTCGTACGCCAACTTAATAAGCTAAGAAGACAAAAAAAAATTGTTTTGTTATAACAAGTACCTGCACTAGTAACACTTTTGAATGTATTTTCGTTGACACTGCTTGAGATTTTAATTACTAAACTGAACAAAAAAAATTCCAAATACTGCATTTGACATTGCATTACATTACATTACACCACCTGCATCTCCATGTTTAGAGCCATTTGGCTCCTTTCCTGTTCGGATGGATGGAGGTGAATTTTACTTTTTAAGAAAGGACAAAAGCAAGTAACCGATACAAAAAAAAAATTAAATAGAAAAGGAATCATACACTGTACAGGAAAATCATAGAAAACAATACAAAATAGAAAAAAGAATTACGTAGAGGGAAAAAAGAAGCCGGAAGTGTGTGTCAGTCTGGGTGGATGAGTGCTCAATTATTATCCTCTACAATGAGATTGTTCTTATCACATATGAAACGCATTAGAAGTCGAAGTCGGTTTCTTGATAAGTTGTTCGTGAGAATGTTTTTCAACCACTGTAATTTAAGTGACACTGTTGGAGTTTGGAAATTCCAGGAGAGTGTAAGCTAACATTTTGTGGCATAGTGCATTGGATCTCCTTTTTCTTATTTGAAATTGCAACAAGACATGTTTGAGTTTTTGCTTCCAAAAACGAAAGCCCTGAAACTTACATAATGTTCCTTAACTAGTTTTCCGAATTCAAGACCATGAGAAATTATTTACTTCTTCTAGATTAAAAAAATTCTTACGATATTATAATGTGAAACACCTCTTAATTCAGCTGATCAACCCAAACTAATGATAAATTTGAAAGCCTCAATCAATCTTTATTAACTAGGTTTAAATGTAAAGTAAATGCTTTTGCAAAGAATGTTCCGTGGACAAAATTGTTAGAACATGTTCCTAATGAATATAATTTATCTCGTCATTCAGTAACTAAGTATCTTTTAGAGTATGCATTGTTTAATACGGTACCTTATAATTCCCTAATTGGTCAAAATAACTATTAAGAACATGTTAAAGAATCTCGGCAATAAGCTTTATAAAGAACAATGGATTTTCATAAAATAATCAATATAAGATATGATGCTCGTTTTGTTGAAAAGAAATTTAATCTTGGTGATTTTGTCGTTTGTGATGAATATTATTACTCTAATACTAGAATATTAAGTCCTCCCTTTTCTGTCCTAATGTTCTGAAGTAAATTTTGAAGTTCATAAACCAATTTCTTTAGCAAAACAACCTACACAAATTACGCATGGTTCCAAATTAAGGTGTTTTCATTGCCCATGTAAATTTAAAACAAGCTAGGAATAGTCGATAAACTTATCAAAAAAATTAAATTCTGCCATTATGAATTTTTCTCTTTGGTAAGGAATCAACACGCTCTAAATTTTTACTATAGATTCTAACCTAATTTTCTTCTTTGGTGTTTGTTACCCAAAGATAAAAAAGATGATGAAATTTAACACGTCTTACTTTCAAAACAGTGTATTACTTTATCGTGATTCGCCTTATGGATTGACTCTCTTTTGGAGGATTCACGAGACAAACCACGACGCCCATGCCTCTTTTGCCCAGACCTGTTGGACATTTCCAGTTGTTCATGCAACTGTTTTGAAGAATAAATATACTTTTGTCACTGTTGCCAAATTCTGAGAAATGTCACTTACATCAAACATGTTCTTTATTCTATTTGGGACATAATTGTGTTTTTTCATATATTTATAAATTCAAAATATAAAATAATACGGTTATTATTAATAATATTTATGAAATTATAAAATGTATTAAAGATATAAATATTTTTCATTGCATACTTTTAATTTTCAAGATTTTTTCAATAGTATAGATATTAAAGATATGGTGAAATTTTTTTTACAGATTCATAAAGATTTAGGCTCAAATAATGTGATTAAAATTTAAAAATATAAAATATTAATAGATGTTATTTTGAAAGAAAATTATATTAGCCTTGACAATAAATTGTACCAACAAATTAAAGGGCTTCCTCAAGGAGAACGTGCTAGTAATGTACTAGCTAATTTATATTTACACTATTATGAGAAAGAAAAAATTAACAATAATTCTTATATTCTGTATAGATATATTGACAATTTATTAATATTTACAACAGTCGAAGACTGCACATCAGAAATGGATTTTTATACAGAATACTTGATATTACTAAAAACTAATGACTTGTTTTTCTTCTGCAGATTTTCTATATCTTGAAATAAAAATAGTAGATTATAAATTAAGCACTAAGATTTTTGATAAAAGAAACACTTTTCAGTTCAATTTAACTAGGTTACCATATCGGAATAGCAACATTAGTCGTTTAATATATAAAAATTTATATTAAATTACATTCGCAGAAGCAATTTTAAAGTCACATACAGAAATAGTCAGCAGTCCCATATTAGTGAATTTCTTGAAAATGCTTTGAGATATGTGTATCCAAGAAAAATTTCATGTATGCTTATATTAATATGAAATATTTAACACCAATAAATTAATATTTTTCTTTTATTTATTCTCCCATTAATTTTCCTCTTAAAATATCCTTTTTATATCTTATATGATATATTTAGCAGCAAGATTTTAATATATTATTTCAATGGTAGATGATGCCCTTATTTTAAATATTTTGATCGCATCGTATATTAAATAATTATTATTTATCTATAGACATAGCTAATATACATTATTCTAACAGGTTAAATTTAATTAAATTTAATATTCTTTATAGTGTTTCTCCTAAGTATTAAAGGGCCTAAATCAAAAATAACCTTTTCACATTAAATTCGGAACTTATGTTATGGTTATGTACATAAATCTGACACATAAAACTATATTTAGCTTTTGAATAATATGTTGTATAATAATGTGTTTATTTAAATCTTTGTTAATTTCGGATATAATCTATATATATAATTCTCTTACGTGGCGACAAAAAAAGGTCGAATTTCTTAATCGCCGTTTGGCAACAGCTCGCACGTTTGATTTGTTTACATCCGCGGAAAGTCCGAAGCCGCTTCGTGTGATCACGTTTATTGAAAACTATTTTTAGTAGTTGGAAATTTGTAAAAATAATGAATTTAAGTCGTGCTGTGTTGGATATATTATCCGAAATGAACAAAAGCGAACTGAACGGGAGTCCACATAATATGCAACAGAATTATCAAGATGCAATGGCTATGGTACGCAAGTTTGGTAAACCAGATCTCTTTCTGACATGTACTTGCAACCCATCTTGGTTTGAAGTTTTAAATTGCATGGAGGGAGATGTCCTGAAGACCGACCTGATATTATTATACGTGTATTTAATATGAAATTAAAGAACTTTTAGAAGGTATTTGAAGCATGGAATATTTGGAACCGTTTTACCTATATTTATGTTATTGAGTTCCAAAAGCGAGGTTTGCCTCACGCCCACATTCTTCTAACATTAGATTCAGAAAGCAAAATTCGCACTAAAGATGACATTGACAAGTTTGTGAGTGCAGAACTTCCAGATCCTTGCAGTGATCTTAGACTCTTCCAAATTGTGACAAAATGCATGGTACATGGCCCATGTGGAACTATAAATATAAATTCTCCATGCATGAGAGATGGACAGTGCTGCAAAAGTTTTCAGAAACAATTCAAGGATGATACAGAGGAAAATGTTAATGGATACCCTATTTATCGCAGAAGAGCCACTGAACCTGTCCAAGTAGGGAAATATTCCATCGATAACAGATGGGTTGTCCCATATAATCCTTGGTTGCTTAAAAAATGTAATGCACATATTAATGTTGAAGTTTGTGCCTCAGTTAAAAGTGTCAAATACTTATATAAATATGTATACAAAGGACATGATGCAGCCTCGGTCAAAATACAAAAAGAAGGTGCTCTGGATCATGATGAAATTTTAAGTTTTGTTGAAGGTAGGTATGTTAGTACACCTGAAGCCATGTGGCGTTTGAATGAATTTAATTTGTCGCATAAATCCCACCACACTGTAGTGCGCTTAGCTGTGCATTTACCACAGCAACAGCCGATTGTGTACCAAGACGGTCAAGAAGCCCAAGCAATTGAACGAGCTGCTTTAAGAAAAATAACACTAACATCATGGTTTGAACTAAACAAAAATGATCCTTCAGCTCACAACATTTCTTACTCATAAATTCCACAATATTATATGTTTGATAAGAGTACCACAAATTGGAAGAAGCGACAACGTGGTGGACAAAATGTTATTGGGAGACTGCCAGTAGTTAGTATACTGGATATTGAGAGGTACTATTTGCGGATGCTACTACTGCGCAAGTCTGGGGCCATTAGTTTTGATGATATTTTGACCGTAAATGGATTAAGATGCATTACATTTCAACAAGCATGTCAGGAGTATGGACTTCTTCGAGGTGACCAGCAGTGGCATGATGCTTTGAATGACACTGCACAATTTCAATCTCCGAGACAGTTGCGCATGCTGTTCGCAATGATTTGTGTTTTGGAGAAGTGGAGGATGTTCCAGATTTATGGGTGCAACATCGTTCACTTGTGAGGACTTTGTGCATCGTTATTCTGAGCAGGCTGGACCTCACTAAGCACTTAGATATTGAGGAACTGCTTTACATCCTACATTTAAGTCTCCAAAAGACCTACTACAACCGTAGATTTGCCTGCAAGTGTCTTGAAGAGAGTGAACTTGATGTTGTGGAAGAGCATAAAAGCATAGTTATATTATGCAGTTAAATAGTGAACAGCGGAATGTTGTGAAATCTTATTAAGTGCAGTGTACAACAACGCTGCAGATACACCCAAGTGTTATTTTTAGATGGTCCTTGCTTTTACATCCTACAATTTAAGTCTCCAAAAACTGCATCTACCAACTGTAGATTTGCCTGCAAGTGTCTTGAAGAGAGTGAACTTTGATGTTGTGGAAGAGCAGGCTAAAGCTAATAGTTATATTATGCAGTTAAATAGTGAACAGCGGAATGTTGTGGAAATCTTATTAAGTGCAGTGTACAACAACGCTGCAGATACACCCAAGTGTTATTTTTTAGATGGTCCTGCTGTGACAGGAAAAACTTTTGTTTATTCAACTTTGCTTCACACAATACGTGGTAGAGGTGATGATGTTATTCCTGTTGCATCTACAGGTATTGCTGCAACTCTATTAATAAGGGGGAGAACAGCCCATTCTGTTTTTAAAATTCCAATTGATTTAAATGCAACATCTACTTGCAATTTGAAGCCTAATACAAAAGAGGCTGACATGTAACTGAAAACAAAATTAATTGTGTGGGATGGAGCACCCATGACACATGTTCATGCTTTCTTAGCTGTTGATAGACTTTTACAAGATCTCACAAAATGTAAAGAACCGTTTGCGGGCAAAGTCATTCTACTGGGTGGAGATTTTCACCAAGTTCTTCCAGTAATTTTAAGAGGTTCAAGAACATTAACTGTTGCCAGCTCCTTGAAAAAAAACACGCTCTTTGGTTGAAATTTCATAAGTTATATCTGACAAAAAATATGTGTGCCCTTGAATCTGAAAGGGATTTTGGTGCTTGGTTGTTGGACATTGGAGAGAAAAAAAGAGGCTCAACGATTCAGTTGCCTTTGCAATGCTACCCTTCAATACAAGACCCTATACATCAATTGTACAGTGATATAGAATTTTCCAGTGTGACCCCACAGGAGCTTAAAGGTCGAGCTATCCTTACTGTTAATAATGAGCGATCCATGGAAATCAACAATAAAGTGTTGGAATTTATGCCGGGAAATGAAACTGTTTATAAAGTAGTTGATATGATCATGAGTGAAGATCCTCAAGATCAATTGACATTTCCTGAAGAATTTTTAAATTCTTTGACACTAACTGGTTTGCCTCCATATGAGTTAAAGTTGAAAATAGGTTGCATTATAATGCTGTTGAGAAATTTAGCTCCCTCTAAAGGATTATGCAATGGTACACGTCTAATTATCACAAAATTGCAGCAAAACATTATTCAGGCAAAATCCATTGATGGTACAGAGACATTTCTCATTCCCCAAATCCCTTTTATTCCATCTCAGACTAACATGCCTTTCAAATTTAAACGTATGCAATTTCCCATTCGTTTAGCCTTTTCCATGACAATTAATAAGTTGCAAGGTCAAACTTTTGAAAAGATATGTTTGGTGCTCAATGAGCCGGTTTTTAGTCATGGACAACTCTATGTTGGCTTATGAGCACGATCTTTTGAATTTGTTTCTGTGGTAGCTCCAAAATGTGAAATATTTAACTGTGTTTATGAGGAAGTTTTCTGTGATTGATTGTCAAGTGTATTTTTTTGCATTACATTTTTAATTTGTTTCAATGTTGTATATTATTTTATATGTGAGTGGATTGAATATACCTGCTTTGATACAATTTTTTTTGTAAAGCACAGTCTTCAATGTTGTATATTATTTTATATATGAATGTATTGAATATGTATATACCTGCTTTCGTACAATTTATGTTTTCGTAGAGCACGATCTTTTGAATCTGTTTCTGTG